>VYZT01029259.1:0-14667 GCA_013400735.1 Pomatostomus ruficeps | reverse complement strand
AAAATCCAGGATCCTGGGATCACACCACCCCCAACATTTGGGATCCTGGGATCAATTCACTCCCCAAAATCTGGGATCCCGGGATCACGTCACCCCCAACGTCTGGGGATCCTGGGATCACATCACCCCCAAAACCTGGGATCCTGGGACCACATAACCCCAACACTTGGGATCTTGCGATCGCGCCACCTCAAACTCTGGGATCCCAGGATCACATCAGCCACAAAATATTGAATCCTGGGATCACATCACCTCCAAAATCTGGGATCACATCACCCCCAACATTAGGGGATCCTGGGATCACATCCCCCCAAATCTGGGATCCCGGGATCACCTCACCCCAAACTCTTGGATCCCAGGATAACCTCACCCCTCCCACTCCCCCCAGCGGCTGCAGCCCCGCAGGGGGGATTTATCCCGGGATGGAGTGGGAGAAAGGACCCAGATCCTGCTTTTCCCACCCTGGGCCCCCTTTTCCCCGCTCCCAGCAGCGTTCCAGGGGATTCCGGCTGGAAGGTGCTCCCGTCTCCTCTCCAGGCTGAAGGATGGGAAAAACCATCCAGGGGACCCAAAACCATCGAAAGGACCCCAAAACCATTGAAAGGATCCCAAAACCATTGAAAGGACCCCAAAACCATCCCAAAGGACCCCAAAACCATCCAGAAGATCCCAAATTCCTCTCGGCTGCTCCCACTGAGCCTTTGCCAGNGATGGGGGCTCAGACTTTCCACGGCAGCGAATCCCGGCGGGAGCAGCTCGGGATGGGGGCTCAGACTTTCCACGGCAGCGAATCCCGGCGGGAGCAGCTCGGGATGGGGGCTCAGACTTTCCACGGCAGCGAATCCCGGCGGGAGCAGCTCGGGATGGGGGCTCAGACTTTCCACGGCAGCGAATCCCGGCGGGAGCAGCTCGGGATGGGGGCTCAGACTTTCCACGGCAGCGAATCCCGGCGGGAGCAGCTCGGGATGGGGGCTCAGACTTTCCACGGCAGCGAATCCCGGCGGGAGCAGCTCGGGATGGGGGCTCAGACTTTCCACGGCAGCGAATCCCGGCGGGAGCAGCTCGGGATGGGGGCTCAGACTTTCCACGGCAGCGAATCCCGGCGGGAGCAGCTCGGGATGGGGGCTCAGACTTTCCACGGCAGCGAATCCCGGCGGGAGCAGCTCGGGATGGGGGCTCAGACTTTCCACGGCAGCGAATCCCGGCGGGAGCAGCTCGGGATGGGGGCTCAGACTTTCCACGGCAGCGAATCCCGGCGGGAGCAGCTCGGGATGGGGGCTCAGACTTTCCACGGCAGCGAATCCCGGCGGGAGCAGCTCGGGATGGGGGCTCAGACTTTCCACGGCAGCGAATCCCGGCGGGAGCAGCTCCGGGCTCCAAGCGCCGGCTCAAGGGGCCGGGGAGGGGGCAGAGCTCAGCCCGCTCGGGATGCGGCATTCCCGGCCTTTCCCGGCCTTTCCCGGCTTTTCCTCGGCGTGCCGGAGCCTCGGCCAGGACACCTGGGCTTTCCCAGCGGTTGTTGTTGTTTTCGAGGAAATTCCAGCTGCAGAGAGGCTCTCCGGGCTGGGGCTGGAGATCCCAGCGGAGCCATCCCTGGCCCCGATCCCATCCCGGCTTTCGAGCAGCGAGCGAGCGCTTCCCAGCCCGCCCGGGAACGGGGCGACCCCAAAACCTCATCCCGGCCTCCTCGGGGAGACCCTAAATCCTCTTCCCGGCTCCCTCTGGGTGACCCCAAATACTCTTCTCTGCCCAGCCAGGAATGGGGTGACCCCAAAACCTCATCCCGGCCCCCTCGGGGAAACCCCAAAACTTCTTCCTGACCCAGCCAGGAATGGAGAGACCCCAAAACCTCTTCCCGGTCCCCTCGGGGTGACCCCAAAACGTCTTCCGAGCCCAGCCGCGAAGGGGGTGACCCCAAATCCTCTTCCCAGCCCCTCGGGGTGATCCCAAAACCTTATCCCAGTCCCCTTGGGGTAACCCCAAAACCTTCCCAGTCCCCTCGGGGTGACCCCAAATCCTCTTCCCGGCCCCCTCCCCGCCCCTCGCCCCGGGGGCAGCAGGAAGGAGCAGCCACGAAAATAAACGTGAATTTATTCCCGAGCCCCGTGCCGGGCCCGGCCCCTCCCAGCGGCATCCGAGGAGTTAAAAAATAGAGATTTGGGGTTCGGGGGTCCCGTCCCCGAGCGCTGCGGGCGGAGCGGGGTCCCCCCGGCGCTGGGGACAGCGAGGGCCGGGCGGGAGCGGGGACTGTAAACGCCCTACACATCTATGGGGGACATGGGGTGCACAGTGACACCGGGCGGGGCGCGGGGACACGGCCTGGGGACCCTGGGGACAACTGGGACCCGGTCTAGTGACCCTGGGGACATCAGGGACCCGGCCTGGCGACATCAGGGACCCCAGCCTGGTGACCCTGGTGGCCACGAGAGGCCGGAGCAGCCCCGGTGGCCGGCGCGGGAGCAGAGGAATCCTGGAGGAATCCCGGAGCGGGAGCTGGGCTGGATCCTCCTCTTCCTCCGGATCTTCTCCCCCATTCCTCCCCCACCGCCTGCTCCCCGGGCTGCGGCCACAGGGTCAGCGTGGCCATGGGGTCAGCATGGCCATGGGGTCAGCATGGCCACAGGGTCACCATGGCTGCAGGATCACCGTGGCCATGGGGTCAGCATGGCCACAGGGTCACCATGGCTGCAGGATCACCGTGGCCATGGGATCGCTATGGCTGTAGGACCAGTGTGGCTGTGGGACCAGTGTGGCTGTGGGATCACCGTGGATGTGGGACCAGTGTGGCCATAGGGTCACTGTGACTGTGGGGTCACCATGGCTGTGGGATCAGCGTGGCTGTGGGATCGACATGGTTGTGGAACCAGTGTGGCTGTGGGATTGCCATGGTTGTGGGATCACCGTGGCTGTGGGATCACCGTGGCCATAGGGTCACTGTGACTGTGGGATCACTGTGGCTGTGGGACCAGTGTGGCTGTGGGATTGCCATGGCCATGAGATCACCACAGCTGTGGGATCACCATGGCCATGGGATCAGTGTGGCTGTAGGATCACCATGGCAATGGGATTAGGGTAGTTGTGGGGTCAGCGTGGCCATGGGGTCAGCGTGGCTGTGGGATCAGTGCGGCCGTGGGATCGCTGTGTCCATGGGATCAGTGTGGCTGTGGGATCACCATGTCCATGGGGTCAGCATGGCCATGGAGTCAGTGTGGCTGTGGGATCGCCATGTCCATGGGGTCAGCATGGCCATGGAGTCAGTGTGGCTGTGGGATCGCCATGTCCATGGGATCAGTGTGGCCGTGGGATTGCCATGGCTGTGGGATCAGCGTGGCCGTGGGATTGCCATGTCTGTAGGATCAGTGTGGCCGTGGGATTGCCATGGCTGTGGGATCAGTGTGGCTGTGGGATCACCATGGCTGTAGGATCAGTGGGGCTGTGGGATTGCCATGGCTGTAGGATCAGTGGGGCTGTGGGATCGCCATGGCTGTAGGATCAGTGTGGCCGTGGGATCGCCGTGGCTGTAGGATCAGTGTGGCTGTGGGATTGCCATGGCTGTAGGATCAGTGTGGCCGTGGGATCGCCGTGGCCGTGGGATTCACAGCTGTGATGCTGAGGGACCCCGCCCGCCGCATCCCTGCATTTTCCAGGCTCAATAAATTAAGGAAGTGTCCGGGGCTGTCACCGCTGTCCCCGCTATCTGACGGCCGACAGGGACATCCTGGGCGTGGCGAACAGCGGCTGCTCCAGCGGGGGCCAGCCCGGCTGCTGCTGCCTCAGCTCCTTCTCCAGCCTCTTGAAAAGCTTCTTGGAGGCTTTCTTCCGGCGCAGCCGTCGGAAGCAGCCGAGCAGGCCGTGATCCAGGGCGGTCTGGGGCGGGATTGGGGATTGGGGAGGGAAGCAGAGCCCTGAGCCCACCTGGGGCAGCTCCAGGAGGCCCAAAACCCCCCAGGACCCACCTCCAGCACGAAGGCGGCGAAGAAGTTGAGGGCGGCGATGCCGAGCAGGAGCAGCTTGAAGCTGAAATCCTCGATGGGCTTGAGCTTCAGCAGGGACTTGGGAAAGCCCAGCGGGTACAGGGTCAGCCAGGTCATGAGGCCGAAGAGCACGATGAGCACGAGCAGGAAGAGCACTGGGGGCGGGAGGGGACGGGGTGAGGAGCAGGACGAGGATGAGGATGAGGAGGACGAGGAGGATGAAGAGGATGATGAAGAGGATGAGCAGGATGAGGAGGATGATCAGGATGAGGAGGAAGAGAAGGATGAGGATGATGAGGATGAGGACAAGGATGAGGATGATGAGGAGGACAAGGATGAGCAGGACGAGGAGGAGGAGGATGATGAAGAGGAAGGTTGGTGGCTGCCGTGCCCTCACCGTTGGTGTAGAGCGGCTCGCGGAACGGGTACCCCTTGGACATGGCCACGGCCAGGATGAGGTACTGGAAGCCGCTGACGCAGAACAGGACGGTGTTCTCGTAGTTGGGCAGGTTCTGGGGCGCCGTCACCGTGCTGTTCAGGGGCACGTACCTGGGACAGGGACAGGGACGGGGTCAGCGGGAGAGGCCACCCTCGCTCTCCATCCCAGGAGGGCAGGGGCAGCTCCAGTCCCTGCTCCGGGACCTGGGCAGATCCCTTGGGAATGGGAGCTGGGCTGGAGAGCAGGGAAAGGTTCTTCCCCAGAGGGTGCCGGGCACTGCCCAGGCTCCCCAGGGAATGGTGACATTCCCGAGGCTGCCAGAGCTCCAGGAGTGTTTGGACAGCGCTGCCAGGGGTGCCCAGGGTGGGATTGTTGGGGGTCTGGGCAGGGCAGGGGTTGGATTTGATCCCTTTGGGTCCATCCAGCTCAGGACATTCCATGATTCTCCATCTGCTGCCAGATCCCGAATCCCGGGACAAGCACCGGGCTCTGCCACCGCCTCTGTGCCGTTCCCGTCACCGAACCCACACGGAAACCAGGGGAGCTTTGGGTGGGATATCGGGAAAAACTTCCTCACAGGAAGCGCTGCAAAGCACTGGGACAGCCTGTCTGGCGCGATGGTGGTATCAGCACCCCTGGGTGCCCAAAAAACCCCCGGACGTGGCATTTGGGGTTCAGTTTTGGTGGAATCACCAACCCCAAAGTGCCTGAAAAACCCCCTGGATGAGGCATTTGGGGTTCAGGGGGGATGAAATCACCACCCTTGAAGTGCCCAAAAACCCCCCAAAAACCCCCTGGCTGCGGCCCTCGGTGCTCAGCAGTGGTCACCGGTCACCGACAGCCAGGCTTGGTGCCGTTTTCCAAGCCCGGAATTCCAGGATTCCCGGATTTGGGGCCCTTACCAGCTCTGGGAGACGGTGATGAAGTAGCTGAGCACCTGCACGGCCACGAGCAGCGCCGTCTGCAGCAGGAGGCTGCCCAGCACCAGGACGCTGATCAGGGCTCCCTGCGGCCGCCGCGTGCCCAGCGCCGGCGCCGGCCCCGTGCGGCCCATCAGCACCGCCACCGTCGTGGTGATCACCAGGTCGAAGAAGAGGAACTGGAAATCGCTCAGGTTGGTGTTGATCTGCGTGGGAGGAGAGGGAAGGGCTCAGATCCAGCCGGGGTGAGGCGAGCAGGGAATTCCGGTAGGGAATTCTGGTAGGGAATTGCGGCGAGGAGCAGAGGTGACACTCACGGTGTAGAGCAGCAGCACGGACACGAACTGCACCAGGCTGTACAGCGCCATGTACTTGAAGACCCCGAACGAGGTGACCAAGGAGCACCGGCCCTCCCTGTGGGGCACTCGGGGTCACCCTCCGGCCACCCCCGTCCTGGCCGGGAGCGCTCCCGAGTGACCCCGCCCCGCTCACCGGATGACCCTGGGCACGCACTCGATGGTGGCCACGCGCGACGTGAAGGGCGAGGCCACCGACGCCTCGGCCTCGGACAGGGAGATGCCCACGTCGGCCGCCCGCAGCGCCCCGCAGTCGTTGGCGCCGTCGCCGCACATCCCCACGCAGTAACTGCGGGAAAGGGATCCCGAATTCCTCAGGGAAGGGGGGAAATCCTGCCCTGGCTGCCCATCCCCATGCACGAACTGTGGGAAGCAGATCCCGAATTCCTCAGGGAATGGGGGGGAAATCCCACCCTGGCTGCCTCCTGAATTATTCAGGGAATGGGGAAAATCCCGCCCTGGCTGCCCATCTCCATGCCGTAACTGCAGGAAGGGGATCCTGGATTCCTCAGGGAATGGGGAGAAATCCCACCCTGGCTGCCCATCCCTTTCCCAAATTCCTCAGGGAACAAGGAAAATCCCACCCCGGCTGCCCATCCCCATGCAGTAACTGCGGGAAGGGGATCCCGAATTCCTCAGGGGGGATATCCTGCCCTGGCTGCCCATCCCTTTCCTGAATTCCTCAGGGAATGGGGGGAAATCCCATCCCAGCTGCCTATGGAGCAGCCCGGTATTGGTGGCCCTGCCCCTGGGGGTGTTTGAGGAGTCTCCCAAGGGAAACGGCTCCGGAATTCCGGGAATTCTCTCGCCAGGGCCTTACTTGAGCTCCTGCAGGCTGCACACCAGCTGCGTCTTCTGCTCGGGCAGCATCCGCGCGAACACCGTGGCCCGCAGCAGGATCTGCAAAACCCGGGAGGCTCCGTCAGCGTCCCACGGCATTCCCGGCCCGGTGAAGACCAGGGACACGGCAGGGGACTGGGAATGTCCAGCGGGGCTTTGGGAATGTCCAGCAGGGCTTTGGGAATGGCCAGCAGGGCACCCGGAGGATTCCCAGACCCTCCGGAGGATTCCCAGACCCTCCGGAGGATTCCCAACCCCTCTGAAGGATTCCCAGCCCTGATGGACGGTTCCCAACCTCACTGGATGGTTCCCAGCCCCACTGGAGGATTCCGAACCACTCCAGAGGATTCCCAACCCCTCTGGAGTATTTCCAGTCCCGTTGGATGGATCCCAACCCTTCCAAGAAGAACCCCAGCTCCTCCGGAAGATTCCCAACCCCTCTGGAAGATACCCAACCCCTCCAGAAGAACCTCAGCCCCTCCAGAAGATTCCCAACCCCACTGGAGGATTCCCAGCCCCACTGAATGGTTCTCGACCCCACTGAATGGTTCCCAACCCTGCTGGATGGTTCCCAACCCCTCTGGAGGATTCCCAGACCCACTGGATGATTCCCAACCCCACCGGAGGGTTCCCAACCCCGCTGGATGGTTCCCAACCCCTCTGGAGGATTCCCAGACCCACTGGATGGTTCCTGACCCCACTGAATGGTTCCCAACCCCGCCGGATGGTTCCCAACCCCTCTGGAGGATTCCCAAGCCCTCCGGGGGCTCCTGTCGGGCTCACCCTGGGCAGGAGCTCGGGGAAGTGCTCACAGACCACCTGGAAGGATTTCCCGTTGAGGGCGAGGTGGCAGTTCCAGGCTGGGGCCGAGGAGCCGTCCCGGGGCTGCGGGGCCTGCTGGGGACAATGACAGCGCTGGCTCGGCCACTCCGGTCCCCACGGAGCCCCCGGAGCTGAGCCCATCCTTCAAACCCCAAACCCCAAACCCCAAACCCCCGCTGGCTCCCGGCTGGTGCTGCCCATTCGGAGCCGTCATTCCAGGGAAAGCTGGGAGCAGCCGGGCTCCTCTGGGATGATGGATTTGGGAGGGGCAGGACCCATAATGGCCTTCGGGATAACAGGGCTGGAAAAGCCCTTCCCACCCCTGGGGTGCTTGGGGCCTGGCTGGGGCTGTCCCTGCCCGGGAAGGGCTGGCACTGGATGGGCTTTGAGCTCCTTCCCACCCAAACCATTCTGGGATTCCCAGGATTGTGCAGGGTCAGACTTGAGGGACCCCATTTCTTGGATATTGGGATTTATCCCTCCCTGTGAGGGTGGGGAGGCCCTGGCATGGAACTCCCGGAGAAGCTGTGGCTGCCCCTGGATCCCTGGGAGTGTCCTGGACAGGGCTTGGATCCACCCGGGATCATGGAAGGTGGAACAGGATGGGCTTCAAGCTCCCTCCCAACCCCAACCCTGCCGGGATTTTGGCATTCCATAAAACCCGAGCCCCGCAGGGTGCTGGGGGGGTCTCACCTCGGGGGGCTCCTCGCCCTGGGCGCGCTCGGCCGGCACGAAGCGCAGCGTGGCCGGTTTGCCGCGGGCGGGCGGCGACGCCGTCACGAACACCACGGGCTCGGGGGGCTCCACCATGCGGCACCCCCGCGCCACCTGCAGCGCCGTCAGCATGTTGTCCCCTGCCACATGGAGCCACGGGATCGGGAATGAGGGGTTGGGAATTCTCAATCCCAGAGGGATGGCTCGGACCCGCCAGGTCCCCTCTCCCGCTGCCTTTGCTTCCCTCTTTTTCTCCCAAACCTCCTGCCCACCCCAACCCAAAGGAAATGGATTCCAGCCCTGAGCCAACCCCACTGGAGGATTCCCAGCCCTGCTGGATGGTTCTCAACCCCACTGGAGGATTTCCCATCTGGAAAATGCCTGGTGTGACTCTGCACCCATCCCCTGCCAGCCAGGAAATTTGGGATCTCGAACACGTCGCTGTTTAGGGGATGGACAGCAGAACAACGGGGTTTTCCACCCAAAAAAACCCCCACGCCCTGAGCCCAGCGGGAAAGGGTGCAGGATCTGGGATCTGGGATCCAGGAATCCTCCTGGTGCCCCCACAGCTGCTGCAGGCCATGGATTCCCGGTGGGATTCCCGGTGGGATTTCTGGGGGGATTCCTGGTGGGGTTCCTGAGGGGATTACTGGTGGGATTCCCGATGGGGTTCCTCGTGGGACTCCTGGGGAATTCCTGGTGGGGTTCCCGGTGGGGTCACTGGTGGGATTCCTGGGTTATTCCCAGTGGGGTCCCTGGTGGGATTCCCAGTGGGATTCCCGGTGGGATGCCTGGGTTATTCCCAGTGGGGTCCCTGGTGGGATTCCCAGTGGGATTCCTGGGTTATTCCCGGTGGGGTCCCTGGTGGGGTCCTTGGTGGGATTCCCGGTGGGATTCCCAGTAGGGTCACTGGTGGGATTCCTGGGTTATTCCCAGTGGGGTCCCTGGTGAGACTGCCCCTTCCCCCTGCACAGTGCCCGGGACTGTCCCCGTGTCCTGGTGGCCGGGCGGTGTCACCTGTCACCATGACGGGGCGGATGTTGGCGCTCCGCAGGACCTGGATCACCGGGGCCGACTCCGGCTTCAGGACGTTCTTCATGACCAGGAAGCCCAGGAAGGTCAGGTCGCTCTCCACGGAGTCCCTGGTGAGGACACGGAGCCTTTCGTCACCTCCCCCTGCACCGGCCGAGGGGCGTGAACGGGGAAAATCCACCCGGGAGGCAGCCGGGAATTCCTTCCGTGGGAATCAGGGGTCAGTTCCCCGCGGGACGCTCGGAGTGAGCGAGGACACGGAGAGGGGCGGCGCTGGCACCAACCTGGGCAGCTGCAGGGCCTCCTCCAGGGTGGCCACCGCGCCCACGGCCTTGCAGGCCAGAGCCAGCACCCGGAAGCCGTCGGAGGTGTAGTGCCGGAGCATCTGGGAGAAATCCGGGGGCACTGGAAAAGCCAAGCCGGGACAGCTCCTGAGGGACGCCCGGCTCCAGAGAGGGGACACGGAGCTGCAGGGCCTCGGCTGTGAGCGGCTGCTGCTGCTCCTAAAGGAGCCTGGAGATCCCGTACTGGGAATGTCACCCACCCCACAGAGCCTGGAAATCCCGTACTGGGAATGTCACCCACCCCAAGGAGCCTGGAAATCCCATACTGGGAATGTCACCCACCCCAAGGAGCCTGGAAATCCCATACTGGGAATGTCACCCACCCCAAGGAGCCTGGAAATCCCATACTGGGAATGTCACCCACCCCACAGCGCCTGGAAATCCCATACTGGGATGGGGGAAATTCTCCCACCCCATGGAGCCTGGAGATCCCGTACTGGGATGGGGGAAATTCTCCCCAACCCAAGGAGCCTGGAAATCCCACACTGGGCTGGAGGAAGCCCCCAACCCCATTCCCCGTTTTCTGGCTCCCGTTTTCTTTCCCTCCTGTGGCTGCAGCCACTCCAAATCCTTTGGAACTGCCCCAGAGCATTCCTGAGGATAATTCCCTGCCCCAGAGCATTCCAGACGATAACAATTCCCGTGGGATGAGCCGAGCCCGGTCTCCCAGTACGCACCAGTCTCCTTCCTGCACAGACTGGCCACCATCTCTGGGGCGCCCTTGACGAAGGCGTGGGCCGAAGGGTCCCCGGGCAGCTTGGCCAGGACGCTCATCCTCTGCAAGGAGGAGGAGAACGGGAAGCGCCGCAGGATCCCCACGGGGCACCGGTGCTTCTGCGGACAGCGGGACAGCGGGCGGGGCTCAGCGCCGGCCGGGAATTCCCCAGGAGGCGGAAAAGTGGGAAAAGTGGGAATCTGCCTGGCGGGATTACCCTGTCCTGAGGCTGCTCCTCCTCTGGCGGCGGCTTCACCACGGCCAAGACTTTCATCCCGAACTGCTGGAGCGCCGGGAGCTCCCCCTCCTCATCCTCCTCCTCCACCATCTCCAGGCGCTGAAACCGCGACACCAAAACCCCGCCGGGATCACAGACCCACAGAGGGTCTGGAACCCCCCCATCCCGGCAGGGCGCGATTCCCAACGCCTCCCGCCTCACCCAGCCGGTGGATTCCAGCATTTTGAGGTCCACGGGGTCCCCGAGGAGCTGTCCCCGCAGCGGTGACACCGTGTGGCACGCGGCCAGGGCGTGGAGCAGGGCGCCGGCGGGGAGGCGCCGAGGTTCGTGCACGATGGGCAGGAAGCGCTGCCCGTCCAGGGGCACCACGCCCCACACGTCCAGACCCTCCTCGGTCAGCGTGCCCGTCTGCGGGGACAGCGCAGCGGGTCTGGGAATGCCCCCGAGACGGGAATGACCCCAGAGCGGGGAATGCCCCCAGAGCCGGGGATGTCCCCGGAGCTGGGAGAGTCCCTAGAGCTGGGAATGTCCCCAGAGCTGGGAATGGCCCCAGAGCTGGGAATGTTCCCAGACCCAGGAGCGCCCCCGGAGCTGGGAATGCCCCTGGAGCTGGGAGAGTCCCTAGAGCTGGGACTGTCTGCAGAGCTGGGAGAGCCCCCGGAGCCGAGAATGTCCCCAGAGCTGGGAATGGCTCTGGAGCCGGGAATGTCCCTGGAGCGAGGATGCATCCAGAACTGGGAATGCTCCTGTAGCCAGGAATGCTGATGGAGCTGGGAATGCCCCCGGAGCCAGGAATGGCCCTGGAGCTGGGAGAGCCCCTGGAGCTGGGAGAGTCCCTGGAGCTGGGAGAGCCCCTGGAGCTGGGAATGTCCCTGGAGCTGGGAATGTCCCCGGAGCCGGGGATGACCCCGGAGGCCCCAGGAACGCCCCCGCAGCCCCCGTCTCACCTTGTCGAAGCACACGAGGCGCAGCTTCCCGCACAGGTTGATCCGGGGCGGGCTGATGCAGAAGATTCCCAGTTTCTTGAGGCGGTTCTGGGCGTAGATGGTGCCCACGGTCATGGCGGCCGGCAGCGCGGGCGGCACGATGACCGTCACCAGGTCCAGGGCACGGATGACGATCTGTCCCACGGGCACCTGCCGGGGGAGCGGGGACAGGGGTGGGCGCCCGGCCCGGACGGATCCCCCAGGATTCTCCGGCTCGTCCCGCGGTGGTTCCCACCTGGTTCCTGACCAAGATGAGGACGCTGTACACGGTGCCGATGAAAGCTGCGCCGGGGACAACGGGCTGGGTTACGGCGCGTGCCCGGAGCGTTCCGGCGTTCCGCGGAACTCGGCCACTCCAGGACGCGCCCCCGGGCCCGGACCTTACCCAGGACGGCGAGGAACAGCACGAACTTCACGGCGTCCTTGTAGAACTTGAAGCTCACGGGCTTGGGGTAAAGGATGGAGCTGATGAGATCCCCCTTGGCCGTGCAGAACCCTGCGGGACGGGGCCGGGAGGTCACGGTGCCGCTCCACGGGCGTGGATTCGTCCCAGGTTCATCCCGGGCGCTCACCGGTGCGGGTGACCACGGCCAGCACGTCCCCGCCCGCGTAGGCCTTGGCCTGGATGACCTGTGTCCCGCAGAACAGCGTGTGCCGCCGGTGCTCCTCGGGGGAATACGCGGCACCGCCCGCCGGCAGCGGCGTCTTCATCACCGGCACGCTTTCGCCTGCCCGGGGCACATTCCCGGCGGGAATCAATCACCATCCCGGCGGGAATCACCATCCCGGCGGCTCCGGCCGGGCTCTCAGCGGTCAGCGGGCTCTCACCGGTCAGCAGGCTCTCGTTGACCACGCACTCGCCGGTCAGCAGCGCGGCGTCGCACGGCAGCAGCGTCCCGTCCGCCGGCAGCCGGATGCAGTCGCCCGGCACCAGCTCGGCCGAGCTCAGCGCCAGCTCCTCTGCAAAGGGACCCGCTCAGCCCTCGGGGAGCCGGGATCGTGCTCCTCCGAGCACCGGGAATTTCACCGAGGGATGAGGCGCAGGAAGGGGTTAATTCCCTGGAGCTGGGAATCTGGGAAGTGCCCAGGCCTGGGGAAAACTGATCCAGCCGGGAATTCCCACCGAGGGAAGGTGAGGGAGGCAGCACGGCCTTCCCCAGGTGCCATCCCGGAATGCCTGGGATTAATTATCCCTATAATTAACGCCTCTTTCCCTCTTCTTCCCCAAATTTCCCGTTAAACTGAATCCTTAAATTTCCCGTTAAACTGGCTTCGGAACACGGTCCCGTTTGCACCTTCCCTGGGGCAGAGGCATCGTTTACTCACCGGACCCCAAAACTATTCCGGTGTCTCATTACATTAATCCCTTGTATAATAACATTATTCCCTTATATCCCAATGTCATTCCCATCTATCCCAATGTCATTCCTATATATCCCAACATCATTCCCCTACATCCCAACATTCTTCCAGTGACTCATTACATCATTCCCATGAATAATAACGTTACTTCCACGTATCCCAACCTTATTCCCATATATCCCAACATCATTCCCATACATACCAATGTCATTCCCATATAGCCCAATATCATTCCCATGCATCCCAACATTATTCCCATATATCATAACATTATTCCGGTGTCCCATAACATGATTCCCATGCATCCCAATGTTATTCCCATGTGTAATAACATTATTCCCAACTATCCCAACATTATTCCCATATATTCCAACGTCATTCCCATATATCCTAACATTCTTCTGGTGTCTCATAACATGATTCCCATGTATCCAAACATTATTCCCATATATCCCAACATCATTCCAGTGTCCCATTACATGATTCCCATGTATCCTGACATTATTCCCACCTATTCCAATGCCATTCCGGTGTCTCGTTACATTAATCCCTTGTATAATAACATCACTCCCGCATATCCCAACGTTATTCCAGTGTCTCATAACATCATTCCCATGTATAATAACATGATTCCCACCTATCCCAACATTATTCTCATATATCATAACATTATTCCGGTGTCCCATAACATGATTCCCATGTATCCCAACGTTATTCCCATGTGTAATAACATTATTCCCAACGATCCCAACATTATTTTTGTGTCTCATAACATCAATCCCATGTATAATAACGTTATTCCCACATATCCCAACATTATTCCCAGCTATCCCAGCATTATTCCCATATTATCCTAACATTATTCTGGTGTCCTATACCATGATTCCCATGTATCTCAACATGATTCCCATATATCCCAACATTATTCCCATGTATCCCAAGGTTATTCTGGTGTCCCATTACATGATTCCCACCTATCCCAACATTATTCCCGTCTATCCCAATGCTATCCTGGTGTCTCATAACGTTATTCCCACATATCCCAACATTATTCCCATATATCCCAACATTCTGCTGGTGTCTCATAACGTTATTCCCACGTATCCTAACATTATTCCCAACGATCCCAACATTATTTCCATGTCTCATAACGTTATTCCCATGTATAATAATGTTATTCCCACATATCCCAACATTATTCCCACATATCCCAACATTATTCCCATGTATCATAACATTATCCCGTTGTCCCATAACATTATTCCCATGTATCCCAACATCATTCCCACATATCCCAACACTATTCCCGGTATCCCCACACCATTCCGGCGCAGAATGGGGATCCCAAAGGACGCTGATCCCAATCCCCATCCCAGGTGTTTCCCGCTCACCTCCTCCGGGACACCGCACCCGGACACCCACGGAGAGCCGGGCCATGTTCCGCAGGGTGCTGCTTTGCTGTGGGGAGAGAGCCGTGAAAATCCGCCCCAAACCCACGGAAAACGTCCCTGGAAACGGCCTCGGAGCCCCAAAACCATGGAAAACGTCCCTGAAAACGGCCTCGGAGCCCCAAAACCACGGAAAACGTCCCTAAAAATGGCCTCGGAGCCCCAAAACCACAGAAAACGTCCCTAAAAATGGCCTCGGAGCCCCAAACCCACGGAAAACGTCCCTAAAAACGGCCTCGGAGCCCCAAAACCATGGAAAACGTCCCTGAAAACGGCCTCGGAGCCCCAAACCCACGGAAAACGTCCCTAAAAACGGCCTCGGGGCCCCAAACCCACGGAAAACGTCCCTAAAAATGGCCTCGGAGCCCCAAAACCACGGAAAACGTCCCTAAAAATGGCCTCGGAGCCCCAAAACCATGGAAAACATCCCTAAAAATGGGACAGAGTACCTGGACGAGGGTTATCCTCACCCAGCCG
>VYZT01029258.1:54134-64571 GCA_013400735.1 Pomatostomus ruficeps | reverse complement strand
TATATATATATATATACAAAAGACAGAGAAATGAATCATCAATAAAGGAACATGAATTACCTGGAATTATTGTATCTCTGAAATTCCCAGGAAGTGAATTCAAGAACACATATCCTCCAAACAAGGAAAAGTTTTCCCTGCCTCAGTGTTCATTAATTTCAGGATTATTTTTTTAATTAAACAATTGTAACAAGAATGTGCATGTTCTGATGATCAAAGTATGCATGCTAGATAACAAAAATTAAATTTACCCTTGCAACTGTTGTTGAGGATGGGTGGAAAGGGGCACTCGGGGTTTGTTCCATCCTGTGTAATCTTGATTAGATCTCATTTTTTTAACAGAAAGAGGGGCAGGCTGAGAAAGAAATCCCAGGCTTCTTTTAGCTGAAGAGGTCTGGCTGGATACACTAGACCTAGAAACATAAAAGCATAAGAAGGGTATGATTTGTAATGCTCTGCCTTAAAGAGCTACAGTCCATGACACTAGAATTGTAGCACTATGGAAGATAAGGACTGATGAACCCATACAAGATAACTGGAATGTATCACAGTGAAAAACAGATGTGACAGAGAACACTTCTCTACAGATTGCTTAAATACTTAGCTTGGTTAAATTTCCTTACATCCACTGGAGTGCATGCAGTGTAACCAAGTATTTGGTCTTATAAACATTTAATAATTTTCCACACTGTATGATGAGAGGAAGAATGATTATATAGCATGAGATCACTACTCCCAAGATATGTTTAAAATTCACATTTGGGCCAGAGTCTTCATTTTCAGTCTTTTGTTCTTGTAACCTAATCACTATGGACCTCCTAACATTTAAACATGGACAATGCTTCTTTTCTCCCTTGATCTTGTATCTCATCTATCTAGGGCAGAGACCAAAAGTCTGACTGCACAGCACCTGACACAGAAGAAGCCCAAGCTCAGCAGGATTTAGTGTTTGCTAAAATACTGTTATTAAAATATAGAATTGCATGCCATTTATCTACTTGGGAAAAACGAAGCAAAGGTTCAGACTAGACTTCCAGAGTTTATATAGAATTTGAACCATCTAGTGTCATTCACAACTATAACAGACTTGAGTGATTTTACAAAGTCTTTCTATTGCAAGTAGTAATTAGAGTTTGTTGATGTAAGCAGGGCAGTTGAAGACACACTGAAGAACTGGTCTGTGCTCCTGAAGGGGAAAAAAAACCCCAACAAACCCCACCATGTTATGCTTCTAAGCACTACCAGATCAACACACAGGAAACTGAAGAGCTTAATTCCTGTGAAACAACTGCCATTTACAATTCATTCCAGTGAATCAGCCCTACCTGTCCAGGGTGGAACTACCAGTGGAGTACTCTTTTGAGGACCGACTACCATAAAAGGATGACGACTGCAGTGGTAAAACACCTTTAAAAGGGAAAGAAAGGCAGGACATTTTGTTCCAGGTTGTACAACTATTTATATAATAAACAACTTATTTGAAAGTGTTTAGTTAAAAGGTTTAAAAATCCTCAAATATTGTTTTCTAGAATTGGTTGGGAGATTACTAATACATATGCTTAGAAGTACTAATGTGAATATTAATGATATGGAAGTAAAGACATGATGGAGTTTATGGTATTCAATTCAATCTCTATTAAACTCAAACTGCAATACGAAATATTAAATCACAATATGAAATATTAATCACAATCTTAACTATGTGAAAGTTAATAAATATCTACCTCTTGCTCAGATAGACAAGACATATGTACAGAAAACTCCTGATTTCCTATGCAGTATTCTTAAAATTCAAGGTAAATATGCAGAAGCGAAAACAGCTTTGCTTCCCACTCTAAATTCCACAGTAAATTACTATATATTTGAAGCAAAATATGACTGTTTTATTGCTGTGATATCGATATCAGTGTGACAGATCCTGAAACTCTAATGCTTCAGATGGTGCCACATTATAAAAATGTTCTCAAGAGTCATGACTCCACCTATTACAGTGAATCACAGTGTAATTTAGTTTGAATAATGAATAACCATGTGCTTCTTTCCCAGCTTGAAGTTGTCTGAGCCCTGTGTATTTCAGAAATGCAGATATATAAAAGAAGTTTGCAATACTGTTACTGGAACTTGCAGGGATACACTCACACTAATTTTGACTCTGAAGACAAAACCAGATTTCCATTCAGAGATAAACTTTCACCTTACTGGCTGTTCAAACAACACATTTTTGCCATCAGAGATGACTAAAAAAAAGAATGCATCCACCAACATTCCCCATAAAAACAAGATCTTGAATGCATTCCTCTTTATGGAGAAAGAAGCTAAGTATTTATTCATAAAACTGAAGAACAGTGCTGCTTACTAGCTTATCTACATATTGTCAGTATTTCTGAATTGTTTATAAAGCCTTGTCCCACAACAGTATCCAACACAACTTTGGTACAAACAGGACAAAAGTCTTGGCCCCAAAGAGCCTCCCCTGTAAGTTCTGCGGAAGAGATAAGGAAGCAAAAGCTAACAGTACACATTTTAATCACAAAAACCAGCCTACAGTTCACATGGGCATTAACAGCAAAGGAAAGTTTTGAAAATAAATAAGAAAGCAGGCAAAGAGGAGGTTTACAGAAATTCCCCCCAAGGAAAAGGGCAGCTTGGAACAGTTTGAAGCTGCTTGTTGGAATTTTCAACCAAGCTGGCTCAAGGGCTGGCATCAGCACTGAAGAATAAAGGTCAAGGCCACACTAGAGCCGGACAGGCTTTGAAAATGAAGGCAAGTTATTTGCATCTCACATACAGCTCTGGAGGAAGCAATGAAGTTAGTGGCATAGGGAAAGCAGATTAGGAAAAGACATTTCTGCAGCAACTTGCTAAACAAGTGTCAAAGGGGTAAAATTATACTGGTCAAGGCTAGGTATCATCTGGCTTTACATTTATATTTTTACCTGATGTTCTATTCTCCTCAACCTGCTTCAGGTTCAAGTGTTTCTCTCTGCTGCTGTTCAAGTACTTCCATGCTGGATCACTCAAGGCTTTATTATTCCTACAGAGAGAACAGTGGAAGGCAGTACGGTTATGGAAGATATGGGATATTCCTGCTCAATATTTACAACTTGTTTTAAAGAATTTCTCTTCTATCACCTTTAATACCTGACCATGAACAGCAGAACTTCACTCACATATAAGTTTAACCAATTCATTTAAACAAGCCCTCTTACTTACAATTAAATCTGACTTCAAACACATGGACCTTCTTCTTCAAGTGGCAATTCCCCTTCACCAACTTTGTTTTGAAAAGGGTCAAAGCACACATAGTACACACGCAATTCTGACTGACATAACTGACAAAAGAACGATGACACAAAATTTGCATGTGCCAGTTCATGCAAATCAAATGCTGGAGTAGTTTGTATTTCCCTTATTAACCCTGAACACATACCTCATTTCAAGCACTCAATGTATTCTCAAGCTGACTGGCCTGGTCCATGTGACTGAGGGCATTCTTTTTGGAAAAATATACCTTTACAAACGAGCAAGGAATATAAAATCAGAAACAACTGTTACTTACGTTGAAGAATCATTCTCTTTGGGATAATCTTCACTCATTTCTGAACCAGGGGGTTGTGTTCTTTTCCTTTTTTCACTGACAACAGAGAAATTTGTGGTCATTCTTTCAGAAAGGTTAGTAAATTACCATCTTCCAACTTAACAGAACTCCTCAATGCTTTCCATGCATTTTGCACCTATCTTTTGCAATCTCCACTTTTGTAACAAACATACAGAGAAGCATTTGGCCTGCCCAACTCTTAAGCTGTACTTACAGCTCTAGTGCCAGTACCAGTCAGAGGCTATAAACGCGTGTATTAACATCCTGTTAAAAGGAATGGCAAAACTAGAGGAAGAATTATATTCCCTTCTTACATCTCAGTGTACTGAGTTCCACCTGTAGCTCTATAAAGAGTTGAATTTTAACAGTATCATAGTAAGAAGAACCCTCCTACCGATTCTCCAACAAGCCTGTCCTGTGAGGGACTGATGATACAGGAGATGCTGAAATGTTCACCCTGCTACTCGGTGTTCCAGCTCCAGCAGAATTCTTAACAGAGCCTCTCGCTGGGGTACCCAGCACCTTGCGAAATGTATTTTCCTCCTTACTCTCCACAGTCACTCTTTTGGGAGGAGTCTGCAGAACCCCAGTGGAGGGGCCAGGGAGAAAACCCAAGAGTGAAAAAACAGGACCAACATTACTCTAACCGATAATTTCCACCACTTTTTTACTTGCTACAGTGTAGCATTCAGAAGTAAAGATACTACTTGTAACAGATTCAGAGAGTTCAAGCACTAATTAGACATAGGTAAAACTGAATCATACAAGTCATAAACATGAAATTCTACTGCAGTAACCACTTTTCCATCTTATTTTCTAATGCTAAGTCAGTTGAACTTCAGTTTTTAAAATCTTCTTTACAAGCTTTGACATTAAAAAACCCAAAGCATGATTCCCAACCATCCCCAGATAAATCCTGGGTGGTATTACAATTAAAAATATTAAAAAGTTGTATTAAACCCCACATAATTAAAACAGTCCCTGACAGCCTTGGGCCAAGCAAGCCCCACATGTAATGCAATGGAAAGAGGTAATAATTGGTTGACTAAGGAATGTTGGTCAATTTTAGACTTGAAAACTGAACATGTCTTATCTCACCACTGTATATACAGCCTGATGTTTTTACTCTGAGATTGCCTTTGAGTAACATGTAGAATTTGTTTTGGGATAATGTCAGAAATAATCTCCCTCAGGGCAGTAATGCAAGTATATTCACAGAGATAAAGTAAATTAAAGCCAGTAGATACACTGTGAAATCTGGGGAGGAAAAGTAGAACAAAATATTATTATTTTGAAGGAGAATAACTTCTGGGGGAAAGTCTGTGAAATTTACACAAAAATGTGAGCAGAATGCCAAAAATTCAGTAAGTTTATTCTGCTACAAACTTGGATCAGCTGCTTTTTGATGTACACATTTAGCTGAAGTCTGCTAAATTCATTAAGACCTATGCTGACAAACACATTGTCACACACGTGTAAGGTGTTTAGCGTAAAACAGAGATTCACAACTATGAGAGAAGCAAGTCTCAAACATGTACATTCCTTCTATTTTGTTTGTATGTAAAGTATTTACAGTACTATTACAACATACAGTACGAGGAAGAGAGGAATAGAATAAAATTAGAGAGGAAAAATTTGAACAGTTTAACCAACCTGGTTCTCTATATAAGAGAATTGTCTATTAGCTTCCTTCTGTGTGGTCCTGTTGCCCAGCACACCTCCAAAGCTGCCAGATCCTTGTGAGGGTTTCCCAGCTGACAGGAAAAGTACACAACATTTGATAGGATTGTCATTTAACTGATTGGGATTTTTATTTGCAAAATGTTTAGCTGGAGCTGATTTTGGAAAGGGCATGCCAGATTCCTTGCCAACAGACTACAATATTCTGAGTGCACAGACATAAGCATATGTTTATGGATATCCCTCACACTGGTCATTTAGTCACTTGGCAGCAAACTTCCTATCCTTAAAAAGAACAAAATAAAATAAACAAAATGAAAAACAAAGAGACTGTGCATGGTGATAAACAGACAATCTTTCAAATACCAACATACAACATAAATCCTGTATGTTAATCTCTGACTACCAGCATGAGAAAGGTGTAACGCAAAAAATGGGGCTCGAGATCAGAAAGAAGCATTTACAGAAATGCAAAGAAAGCCAGGAACACAAGGAGGACAGAATGTGTTGAAGATGCGTGCTCGTTTTGGCTGGAGCAGAGTTCATTTTCTTCACAGTAGCGACTACAGGGCTATGTTTTGGATTTGCGCTGGAAATAGTGTTGATAACAGAGAAGTTATAGTTATTGCCAACCAGTGCTCACAAGGAGTCAAGGCCTTTTCTGCTGCTCATGTCACCCCTGAGGAGGCAGGCGGTGCACAGAAAGCCGGGAGGGGACACCAGCTGACCCCAACTGACCACAGGGATGTCAGCATCATGCTCAGTGTATAAAGCTGGGGAAGAAGTAAGGGAGGCACAGTGATGGTATTTGTCTTCTCAAGTCACCATTACAAATGGTAGAGTCCTGCTTTCTTGGAGATGGCTCAACACCCGCCTGCCCATGGGGAGTGGTGAATGAATTCCTTGGTTGCTTTGCCTGTATGCACAGCTCTTGCTTTACTTACTAAATTGTCTTTGTCTCTACCCACAAGTTTCCTCATTTTCACTCTTCCCATTGTCTTCCCAACCCCACTGGAAAGAGCAAGTGAGCAGATGCTTGGGGCTTAGCTGTTGTTGGATATGGTTAAACCATGATATGATTGAAAAAAAGAAAACACAACACCTCTCCGTAGTGTTATATACATGATTTACAACAATTGCACTTACCAGTATGAACCCTGTCTTGATGGACTGCATCCAAATACATCCGCATTTCATTTGCATCTTTAAATGGGACCTTATCAATTGTCAGGAAGCTGGTATCCTTTAGTGTAAGCATCAGGCAGCAGAGTTTTCTGCCATTTGGTCGTAAGGTCACAGTTTTAATGTTATGGCTTAGCTGAAAACAAGAAAATTACTATAAACATAAATCCAACTTTAAAAGACCAAAATACTTACAAATTAAAACAAAGTATTTCAAATATTTTGAAAATATCTCTGACAGGGTAAGAGAGACTCCCACCAAAATACTTCTCCTTGCTCCACTTCAAGGCAATATTAAACCTCATGGAATTAGTACAATCTGTGACCTCGGCATCTGACAGAAGTGAAAGGACAGTACCACTATTGCTCAACAGTCTCTTAGAGCCCTGGATAAGCTTTCTGAAACTTGCTTTCCTACTGAGTGTGACATTTCTAAACGTAAAGAAATAAGAACTTTATGAAGTCCCATTTAGTGAAAACTTCCACATCCAGTTTTAAATACAATTTAAATGGGGAAAGTTTCAAATGTTAAATACAAACTTTTCACTTTACAATTTGCTCCCAGAGAAGACAGATTTGAAACGGCTTAAAAATCTGCTGAGGGAGTAAGACAGTAAGAAACATGCTTAGTCTGTATGCAACATTGTAACAACTAAGTGGTGTCAAAACTTTCAGGGTTATGGTTGAGCATAAGAATAATTTAATATTCAATAAAGAATTTGTGCTCCCTAATGATGCCGCTGCCACTTTATTATAACTTTACTTAATTGTTACTTAATGCTAAGTCACCTACAAAAACTGGCTGCTGGGTAAAGGTTCTACTACTCATGCAGGTTGAAGGTAGTTCAAAAAGACTGAGATAGTAAAAGATGCTCCATGTCCACCAATGAGATTTCTTTTTTTCCATTAAGATCTCTAGCTTCTTGGAAAACCAACCTAGGCATAACAGCAGCTTGTAAGAGGGTTGGAAAATCACCTCAATCAGAAACTAAGGGTTTGCTTTAATGAGAACATTACACTCCTGAAACGCTTTGTGCTCAATCCTTGTGTTTTGGGTTTGGGTTTTTTTGGTGGGCTGTTGGGATTTTTTCTAAAATATAAGCTAAAAATATCTTCAAAGGCCTAACAATTGACAAATAGGCTCCAAGTTTTTCATCCTCTCTTAAAACACTGAGCCCAGTACAAAAGAATTACAGTTACTTCACCATCTCAGTGCAAAACAATCCATTTCAATTCAAAACGCTGTCAGGAGAAGACTTCATCCATACTCTTCATGCACATGTTATGACCCAGTGAGTGTCACAAAGTTTTGGTAGGTGCGGGGAAACAAAGTATTTCTCTACATATCTGCATCTAGGACAACTTAGCAAAAGCTCTGAAACATCACTAAAAACACACCAGCTGACAGAAGGAATTTGACAACACACCAGTCACTGTAGAAAGAAACATAACCCTGGGTCCATCCAAATCTTCCATTGCAGGAAAGAAAAAACAGGCCAGGAAATCACCCATAGTCATCTCATAGCAGCTTGTCAAAAAAACAGGGAATGCTACTTCTAAAGCAAGATCATGGGGAATTTGTCACCCCTAAAGTGGCATGCTGACAGCCTGGGGCTGGCTCACACAAACTACACTCCAGCACAACTCTCCTCCTCTTCCTTTGCTGCAGTCTCAGCTGCATGGTGGTTTATCACCCCCTCCACTAGATCCTGCATTCAGTCCTTTCCCCAAATTGCTCTGAAAACCCTCCACTGAGCTCACAAAGAGATCTGACAAGTGCCAGAGACAGCAGATGTGAGAGGCTAGGAAAAAAACCTGCCCCTTTAGGCCATGGTTAGCTGTTCTGTAGGCTCATCATCCCTGTGGAACCTCCCTTCGAGTTGCTGTCACACCACATCACTCACCCAGGCAGAAAGGAGTGTGTGAGAACAAGCACCCAGGAATGCATGAGGGGAAGACGAGACTGCTCTCCTCATGGTCTAACAGTGGATTAAACCAAACCTGCAGCCACAGCATCACACGAGAGGGAAGAGATTCTTTTCAAGTCTACAGTAACACAAGTGGGAACTATCAACAGCTAATCATTTCCTCATGGCCTTGATTTCAAGGCAACACCAGCTGCCAGCTTCTTTGCTGAGACCTTTCAGCACACTAAGGCAGCAAAAACCTCATCTTTCAAAAAGAAAGTGAACTTTTTTTCATAGCATCTGCACACAGAAATAAATGGCTCAGAGAAAGGACTGGTGAACATTACTGATGAAAAACAAGAGTGGTATGAAAAAGCAGAAGCCAACGTATAGCTCAGTTTAGGCTGTTGCAAAGTTGCTAAGTAAGATAGGCTTTCTTTTGTTCCAACTACGCTTATGTCCTTTATGTATTTTAAAAACAGATATATATTTCTTACAGAAGAAGCACTCCACTTTCAATTTGGGGCATTTTGCACAAAAGCTAGGAAGCCTGACCTGAGAACAGCTATAAAATGAGAAAAATTTTGGCTGACTATTTCAAGAGAATCTTTAACAGTGATCTGCATCTAAAACCTAAAACTGTCACAACTAATGTTGAACAAAGTCTTCCAAAAGGCTACAGGTGTGTTAACCCCATTACACTTCAGCTGGGAAAACAGCTAGTAAAAAAAGTAGTCAGGATCTTCACCTCTAGAGAATGCAAATGTGCTAGTAACAGAAACGTTACAGGTTCCAAAAATCTGAAACATGAGCCACGATGCTCTATACTTCTGTAACTTTCCTCTGCTTTTTTGGTTCTTCCCATTCAGTCATAGCTCTATGCCAACCTTGGTAGATCCTTTAACAATATGTGTAAATAATTTACTGGAGAGTTATACAAAGGGATTAGTGTTCAGGAAACGAGGAACAAGAAACAGTGACAGAGGGAAGTCTGTGGGACACTTAACAGCCTTGAAAAGGACAGCCGTTCACAGGAGAGCACAATCCATGCACTGTTAAAACAAAAGCCTTAATGTCTGGCATACCTGAAATGTCGTTGGAATTCCTCCAACATTGTAGTGAACTATTAGACTCACTTTGTTGTCCTTCTCCACAATTTCGAAGCTCCCTTCCTTCCATTTTGTAATCCCAGTCTGCATGCTGCGCATCCGGACAGGTCCGTGCACCTTTAACAGAGCCATGCTTTCTCACAGAAAAGAGCTAACAAGAGGAAGTGCGCTCCACCTCAAAAACCTGTAAAAAGGATAAATGTATAACTTGGCAAGCCAAGTAACAGCTAAAGGAAGATGGAAGCATGGCTTGAACTTTCCGTAGAAGTTTGGTAGAACTGTTTCACTGTTTTTAAACACAGTGAAGAAGAGCTGGACTACAGTAAAAGAAACTTAGATTAGTAAAATCTCTCCTAGTATGAGCAGCAGTGCACCGATTCCTTACTGTTGAACGGCGAGTAAACATAATTCCAGTCACAGAAGTCCTCAAAACCCTTTAACTTCAACGGATTTAAGGAAAGGGAAAAATCAGCGCCGGAGGAAAGCCAGTACGAGATGGGAACCAAAGTTCTGGAGAAAGCCTAAGAAAGAAAACGAGCTCGTTTCTAACGGCGCATGATCCGCGGTCACCCGGCAGGGCCCGGTCGGGGGTCTCCGGCTTCCCCCACTGCTCTCCGCCCGAAAAAGCCACGGGCCCGGGGGTGAGAGACATAGCCCCACGGATTCCGGAAAGCACGGCGAAGCGAATTCCCGATAAAAACCAGAAGGAATGAATGGAGCGGCTCCCGCGCGCAGCCCGGGAGGCGCTGCCAGAGAGGTTCTCCCAGGCATCCCGCGCTCAGGCGCCGCCGCCGCTCCCGGCCCGGCCACGGTCTCGCTCCTCCCGGGCCTGGCCCCGCTCCCCTCCCGCCGCCCACCCACATAGGGACATGCAGAGCACGGGGAGCACCGCCCCGGGCCGGGCCGGGCCGCTCTGAGGGGAGGCGGTCGCCGCGGGGCGGGAGGGGCACGCGGCGGCGGC
>VYZT01029258.1:0-53952 GCA_013400735.1 Pomatostomus ruficeps | reverse complement strand
GCCGCGGTGAGCGCGCGGCTCCGCGCCCCGGCGGGCGGCGACGGGCCGGCTCTGGGGATGGGGCCCTGTTGCGCGGGCCGCGCGGGGAGCGGGAGTGTGGCCGCTCGTGGCTGCGGGGCGGACTTGAGGCCGCGGGGTGGCGGAGCCCCGGTGAGCTCCGTCCCTTCGGCATCACCGGCGGGGTCCCTTTAGCAGCTGCCTGACTCCGGCTGCTGCCCTGGGGCTGCTCCGTGCCGCCCGGGCCGGCTGTGCGGGCTCTGCTGTGGCGTGGTTCGTCCAGGGCCCGGAGGGTTCTCTGCTGGGTGACCTGGCTCTGCCTCGTGTGCCTCACGTAGGACTTTCCCTCCTTCCTCCTTGCCTGCCGTGCTCCCTCCTTGCACCTGGATGCCTCCTGTCGCGAATCAGTGTTTTAAGGTTCCTTAAAGAATCACTGGCAAAGGTATCGGTAAAAGCAGGTTTAATACAAAAGCAGAAGCCTGACAAAGTTCCTTGCTAAGGTTTGCTCTACTACTTAAGAAATACATAGAGAAAAAGCAAATAAAAGTCTAAAATTTATTACTCTACGACCAAAATAAACCCAAAAAATTATCCAGAGTGTGTGGACGGGGAGGAGCAGGGAAGAAAAGGATAAGGATAGCAATGGGTAGGATAAGAAACGATAAGAAAGACACTTCCATTGAGGCACATATTCAGAATAAATCTTGTTTAAGTGACCTTAAAACACTCACCTGCGACACCTCCTGGATGCCCAGCCACCTCCTCTGTCCTCTGGAGAGCTGTTTTACTGCTGGCTTTGACTGCAGAGGGAAAGAGTAGATATTGAAAAGCCCCTCAGGGCACCAAATGCTGCCTGTTCCTACTTTCTTTTTCTGCACTCTTGCAGTGCAGTTCCATCCATAGATGGTGTTTGCCCTCATCCGCCTCAGGAAGCTGCCAAGGTTGGTAATGGTGCTTGATGTTCAGGCTGGCAGGAGTGGCATGCTACCTGGGCCTGGATGGGTTCAAAAATGGAAGCTGAATTTGCGGGATGTGGCTATTGCTTTGTATGTCCCATGTGATTTGGTTTGTGTTTTGGTTTTCACTTCTCCAAATGCACATTCATGGCATGTGTAAGACTTCCTAGAGCCGATTGAGTCTTGCGTGTACTGAGTGTGGGAGGTGTATTGCAAAACCAGCAGTTAGAGCTGTTTCAAATAAATTTAGATCAAGGGTCTGCTTGGACTAATGAGCTAATGAGTGAGTAAAGTTCTGATGAACAGGCGTTAGAGAACTTCTTAAGTTTTCCCTCTTTGTTTAAATGCTTGTGACTTTAACTGGTTCTTGAAGTGCTGTCAAATACTTCGGATTTGAAGTAATGTTCTCCAGAGCATGGAAAGGTGTGCCAGATCAGGTAAACTCTCTTAATTAACATTTACATTTTTATAGTACTCTAATTCGTGAGTGTGTGTTGAAATGCATTAAGGACTCCCACTATGTGTATCTCTCATGAATCCTCTGTGTTCTTGTTATCTCTCTTTTTTTAAAGACAATTTTAACAAAAAAAAATTATTTCAGAATAGAGATGAACTTTATTTTAGGACTCACATGAATGTATATTTAATTTATACATAGTTTATGCTAGCTGATAGTTCTGTATTGAAATATTTCCTACCACAGTTAGTTAGTGTGCTTAGACTGGAGGTGACAGGAGAGGGTGTTTGGCTCTGGATATGTGCTCGGCACCTGTGGTAAATAAAGTCACCTCATAGTAAGGTCATGAATTGGCTCAGGAGTCCCTTTGGGTATTGTGAACCCTGTTGTGATAAAGCTGTGGTGAGCCAGAGCATTGGTCTTCATGCAGTGATGCTGATGGCAGAGCTGACACTTAGGTTTCAGGCCTGAAGACATCACAGAGTGCTTGAGAACAGGCTGAAACCAATAAATGTAGCCGTAATTAGCTGTAAGGCTTGAAAGCCCTGTGTGAATCAGCTAATTCACTGGTATGGAAGTTCATAGTTAATTTTTGGTGTTTTTGAGCAGATGGGCTATCAAAGTAGTTTAAAAAGTACGTTACCCAGTTAGTCAATGTTGGGCTTTGGCTAACCAGGACTTTTACTAGTGTGCCTAGCAGCAACTGCTCAATTAGGAAGAGAAAGCCATTTGCCCAAATCAATGTGTTATGTGATTGTTGGAGATGTCTTTTCTCCAGGGAGGAGAAAAGGTGTTACAATATATTTTTTGATGTAATACTGTTGGTAAGTTTTGCTTTCCCTGTGTGCAAACAAAACTCTGCCTGGTGGTGTTCAGTCCTGAAGCTTGCAGGATTTGTGTGGCCCTCAGGGTTACCCAGAATTTTGGATCTTGGAGGAAGAAGAAGCAGCAATAATGAAGTAGGGAATTAGAAAAAAAATATGTCTTTAAACTAAAGACATATTTATACTAAATATGTTTATTTAACATATATTTAAACTAAAACAAAAGGAGCAACTGTAGAGCCTATGAAAAGCAGTTTGTTCTGGCTAAGGCAGATATTGGACATCATAAACTTAATTGTGTGGAAAATCTACTTAGTGTTCTCTAGGGATCACAAGCGCATGATTGTGCTTTTAAGGGGTCGATGTATTTAAGCTTACAGGAACTGAAACTTCCAGTGAGTCTAGAAAAATAGATGGAAGCTTTAGATAACACAATTATAACAACATTATTGCTACCCTGCTTGTCAGTCCACTATCCCAAATCAAAACAAATGAGCTCTGTTCATTCTTCCTCTCTTTTTGAGCTTCAGTGTAGAAGCTGCCATTGGAATTGAACTCACAGTTGTAAGGGCACAAGAAACTTGGCAGGATCACTAATTTAGTGTGAGATTTCGGGGAAAAAAATTACAGATTGAGTAGGCAAGTGTCCTGGTTCTGGCCAGAACAGGGTTAGTTTTTGCAGTAGACAGGAGGGATCGTAGCTAGGATCGAGAGATTATTCTATACCACCTCTCATCATTTTCCAGGGAGGGAGGAGGGGCTTGCTTTGGGTTTGGGGTAGTGTGGCAGAGGAAGCAGTTGGGTATTGTCAGCGGGGTTCTGTGGGGTGAGCAATAACTTCTCTTGTACCCTCTGTCACTAATGTTGTTTTACTGTTAGTTTTCTTATCTCATTGCTGTTTCCAATAAATTGTTCCTATCTCAACCTGTGATCTTTACCTTTTGTGCATCCAATTCCCCTTTCCATCCGGGAGCAGGGGGAGTGGGGATGGCGGGGAGGGAGGGAATGAGTGACAAGTGGTTTGGAGTGGTTTCAGTGGGAGCACTGAACTGGAGAATACCTAAACCGTGACAGAAAGAAAAAAGAGGTTAGGAGGAAATATGAACAGCTAAAAAAGTATTTGAGCCCTAGAGTACAGGGACTGATAACACTACATTGGCTTATATATGAACATTTAAGTTAAATAATACAATGAAAGTGTCTGGAGGAGAGAGAAATCACACAGATGGGGAAGGATGTCTTTGGACGTGACTATGGGTGTAAAATGCAGATAAACAGAGGAGAGAAACCTTTGCAGAAATAAAGAAAGCTGTTGACATCTTCCAAAGGTTTAGAAGTCTCTCTTCATCCCGCCTGCGTCCCTTCTGGGACTGCGTCTGCCATGTGGCTTCAGGTTTGGTTGCAGCCAGTTTCAGTTCCTGAGTTCCCCTGAATTGTCCTGTGTGTCTCCGTGATGAGCTGCTTGGTGACAGCATGTCTGTCAGTGCAGTATGGGCTCTGCATGCATCTGTCATGGGGAGCACATGAAGAGTTTCAGTTGGGGTTTAAGAAGAAAGAAGGAAATACAGTCCTGTTCCCAGCCAGGATCACCATGCACAGCAGGATGCAGAGCTGGTTGCATGCTGGTTGGGCTGGCTCAGGAGCAGCAAGTACCAAGAGGGCTGTACTTCCCTTCAATAAGAACCACTGCAGCAGTGTTTGAAAAGGTTCTGACCTGGCTTTTGGAAGTGTTCACACAAGAGGTTTTAGTGAGGTATTTGTCTTCCTCAAAATTTTGTATCCGAATCACCAAACTATCTCCTTAGGAAGCCTGCAGAGCATTTGTTTGCACTGAGAGCTGCTTGTGCCAGCAGAGGCAGGAGACAGTTTCAGTGAAAGACTTGTGCCTTGCCTTCTCCACAGAAATTATGATACAGTCTCTCTTTTCCATCTTCTTCCACATCTTTTTGTATTGAAAACTTGTTGACCTTGGTATTGTTCTTTCCCTGATGTTTCAAGAGAGGCAGAACTGAAATCCTGGATTTCTCCTGAGTAGTAGAAAATGTGTCTTGGCTAGGAATACAGATCTACCCTTCTTTGGGTTTATTTTGAACAGGAATCAAATCATCCTGAGATTTTGCACAAAGTCATTCTTGAAAAATTCCCTTTTAGCTCCATGCATGTGAACAAGGTACCTGATATGAATATGAACCATTGGTAACAGTAGCTGTTACTGGCTGTGGCCAGTGTCATGCTGGTGGTGAAGTAGTGAAAATTTTTCTAGTATATGTATGAATATTTTTGTCATGTACATTGGGTGAATCCCATTGGCAATTTCCAATGTCATGGGTGTTTTTGGAGAGAAAAAAGTAACATCTGCCTTACTCTATGGAATCTTGCACTTGAATGATAAAATGAATGCGTGCTAAGTGCAGGTGGAGCAAATTGTAGCTGGCTGAAGTGTGTGTCACTCCCCAGGAGCTGCTTGCACAGATGGGCAGCAGCGTGGCTCTCACTGCTGAGTGAAGTTACAAAGGCTCTGCTTGACAAGGGGATTAAGAGAGACTGTCTTAACTAGTCAGGCCAGAAAATAAAGCCTTTGCATTCAAATAGGTGAAATACTAAGACTAATCTAAGGAAGGGATGGATCCATATCCAGAGCATCTTAGTGGAGCTTTAGGTCCCTCCCTCTCAGTCGGGAGTTTCTTTTTCTGGCAGATTGTGAGAACGGTTTGGGTGAGAACTGGATAAAATGTTTGGACTGAAGCTTTCTTGTCTCCCTCCCAGCCTGTGCCAACAGCACTGGCTCAGGTTGACCGTGAAAAGATCTACCAATGGATCAATGAGCTGTCCAGCCCCGAGACACGGGAGAATGCACTGCTGGAGCTGAGTAAGAAGCGTGAATCTGTGCCTGACCTCGCCCCGATGCTGTGGCACTCATTTGGCACGATTGCAGCACTCCTTCAGGTGGGTCAGGCTGTCTGTCTTTATTCTGTGGAGCAGCATCAGCATGTTGCCAATCTTGTGCATCCGTGAGGTGTATCTGGGGAGGAACTGGTGGGATCCCTTATTGCCATTGCTTGGAGTATGATCTTTGTTGGATCATGTGGCGAGGGGAGCAGATTAAGGTTTGAATGCATTCGTGTGACTCCTTTTCAAATTGACTCTGACCCAGTTCTGCCCTTGCCTGGGCAGCATGGTGGCTGCCATGTAACTTGAAAATGATGCTTCCTGAAAATAGACTGTTATCGGCTGTAACTACACTTCCTTGCCAGGCATGTGCTGGTGTAGCTTTCTGATATTTTTCTCCTTTAACTTTCCACTCTCTGTTAATTTTTAGGAAATTGTAAATATTTATCCATCAATCAACCCTCCGACTTTGACAGCCCATCAGTCCAATAGAGTCTGCAATGCTTTAGCTCTACTACAGTGTGTTGCATCACACCCTGAAACAAGGTAAGTGTTTCCAAGTTGTGTACGCTTTCTGAGGTGTTGATATTGACACCTCAGCCTGTGTGTTTGACTTTAAAAGCACTTTAGCTCCTTTCTCTTATTTGCTTAAGAGAAGTGAAATAGACCACAGAGCTGATAGATAGGCAGCTGCCTGCTTCTTTTACTTGTTTGTATGGATTATCAGGATGACAGCTTTATGGTCCTAAATGCATTGCATTCCCTGAATCATCCTGAGATCTTGCAAATTCCCAGAACATTGGGTTGTGGCAGCGTTTGGGAGGTCAGCCAGAGCTAAGGGTACCTTTGTCTTGAGTGCTGTGTGCAAGGATCCTTGTTTTAATGAGCTTACAATTAGTTAGACAAGCAGCTTGGTTAGAGCATGGTGTTAATAATGCAAAGGTTGTGGGTCCTATCCCCATATGGGCCATTCACTTAAGAGCTGGACTTCATGATCCTTGTGGGTCTCTTCCAACTCAGAATATTCTGTGAAATCAAAAAAGAACTCCTTAAATTTCAGCTTACAGTTACTTAGACCAGCCGTTGAAAGGGTGGAATGAACAGGCCTGTCCTTCCTGGGCAAGGGTGAAGCAAAGGAGCAATAGTAGAGCCATTTTTGGAGTCCTCAGCCAGTGTCTGACTACATGTTTTCTCAATCTGTGCCCAGCCCATGTCAGTAGGGGAAAATATGATGTTGGTTCAGCCAAAATCAGTAGCTAAAACCCAGAAGGAAACTACCCAGAGATCCATAATCTTATGCGTCTGTTACTACTGAGCAGCTGCATAGCTGAAGTTGTTTTTGAGCTGCTGCAAAGCAGTGTTCAACAGCAACCATCCATGAGATGATATCCAAAGAAATAGGGTAGTTTTATGTGACTCACCTTTACATTTAAAGTTTGAAAACTGCAAATTGTAGAAGTATTTTGGATGATTGTGCAAGACAGCTTCTCTCTCTTAGCAGAGAAATCTTCAGCATTCTACCTGCAGTCTCTATTTTTCACTACTGCCAGAAGGCAGTTTGAGGACTCTTGGGGAAAGGTGTTGGTGCACATTTAAACTATGATGATGCCTAAAGCTCAGCCAGTCTGTATGTCTGACAGAGGCTTTGTGCAGGCATTTTGGCTGGCTGTCCTTGCCATTGGGAACCTGCAGGGTGAAATGCAGCAGTGAATGTACAAAACAGAGGGTCTGGGTGGCAGGAGAAGGTAATAAAAACAACAGGATGTGCTCAGTTTCTGGTCAGCTGAAGCAGGAATGACTGAAGCAGGTAACTGACAGATCAGGTGTTAGGTTTTGTGCTGTACCCAGTGCAGGATTTGCTTTATGCCTTTCCATCAGAGAATTAATTGTTACTCACTTCCGAGGAACAGTAGCAATGGTGTCCATCAGGAATAGTCTGAGGCTCTATGTGGTAATGCTGGATTGTGTGCTCACTTTGTTTTCCTTGTTCACACTGTGTGTTCTCTCTTTCCTACAGATCAGCTTTTCTGGCAGCTCATATTCCTCTCTTCCTGTATCCCTTCCTGCACACAGTCAGCAAGACCCGTCCGTTTGAGTACCTGCGGCTCACGAGTCTCGGAGTCATTGGTGAGCAGCCAGACTAATCCTGGAGCACTGATCTCTTACTGAGTTAGAACAGGTCATGCTGTGGGTGTAGAGACCTGCATCACCGAAGTCGGAGGTCTCTTGCTACTGGGATTTTCCAAGTCCTGTAGCAGTAAGAGGAGGAACTGCTCCTTTTCTGTTGTGGAGGCAGGCTCCTCTTCCTTTTCTTTTATAAAAAAACCCACTGAAGTCTAAATGCATTGCCAAAAATATGTTTCTGAGTACAAGCAGCTGCAGATTTGTACCTTCACCCTCAGCCCTCCCGGCTAGACGCTGGGATGGGTGGGTGCAGGCTGGGCATTCTTTGGGTTTGTGTCATTGATTGACTTGGGTGTATTTTCCATGTCTTCCCCTTATCCTGTTTATTTTTTCTTTTTTCTTTCTTCTTTCTGCCCAAATAATTTTTCTCACAATGCATAAAGAATCTTAAAAACATCTTAAAATGCATTTCTTCCTCCCAGAGGTTGCTGTGGGTGCCTTGATCCTCTTGTGTTTGTGTTCCTACTGAGGGAAAGCCAAGAGTGCATCCCCTTTCTGAAAAATAAACAACCCCCAAGCCCAGCTTGATTACTTCTACCCTGCCAAAATGATTTCTTCTCCAGCCATGTACTGCAACATGTTTAGGATGACAAGTTGCTCTGCCAGCCATTCAGACTGAATGGTTTCTGGAGAGGACAGAGCACAGGACCTCTTTGAAAGGTGAAATAGTTGAATAATTTTGAAATAGTTTGTCATTTACTGATTTTGAATTTTGTTTTTCCTTCAAGGGGCCTTGGTGAAAACTGATGAGCAAGAAGTGATAAATTTCTTATTGACAACAGAAATTATTCCCCTGTGCTTACGCATTATGGAGTCTGGCAGTGAGCTCTCCAAAACGGTACCTTTTTTTCCGTTTTAATAAAAACAGTTGTTCATCTCTGACTGAGCAGGTAGCCAGTGCTCTGCAGAGTTGTCTTCTGTGCTGTTGCAAATGCTGGGACAAATCTGGGTGGAGTTTTTTCCTTCTCAAAAACCAAACAGACCAAGACCTCAGGCTGCCTGAGTGGCCTGGATGTAGTTGGCATCTTACACACGTTTATCTTGTATACTCTGCTTTGTGTCCATCTCTTTTCTTTAGCCAGAAGTGCCAAGCATTGTGTACTGTGCTGCATTCTCTTTTGGCTTTTAACTTTCACTGAGTAAAGTATTTGCTGCCTGCTGGAAGGCTTTTCAACTCTGGAGCTGACTTGAAAAGAGCATCACACAAAGGCTGTCCCTTTTCAGGGTAGATAAGTTGTTTAGACGCTTTGTTTTCTGCTTCCTCTCCATTCTAGGTTGCTACGTTTATTCTTCAGAAGATCCTCCTGGATGACACAGGGCTGGCATATATCTGTCAGACTTATGAGCGGTTTTCCCACGTTGCCATGATACTGGTAGGATTATTTATTTTTAAAGTATTTATATCTAAAAAAGAAAAAGTTATGCTGTAGCAGCCGGCTTCTTCAGCAACTACTTTACTGCTGTCTGGCTGGAGCACAGGATGAGGGAGGCAAATTGTTCTTGGGCTAATTGCTTGTGGCACTGTAGCTCTCTGCTTCCACGTTTCCTTTGTATACTTCTGGTTTGCTTCTCAAGAGAACAAGATTTTCCAGAGTTGTGGATGTTTTCAGTTGTCAGTGGGATGTGAATTGATTTAATTTTATGTAAGAGTGATCACACAGTTCAGATCATGGATGTGTCCCATCCCTGTCTCTCACAACATGTTGAAAGAGCAGGGCAAGTATATATGATACTTGTCCTCATAACAGCCTCACAGCTGCCAGCTACTTTCAGCTTTGGATTTCTGGGGCCACTTGTGGGGTTTCTATGTAGTAACCCCCAGTGTTTGTCCCATCCACCCCGTGAACCCATGGAAACTTTGTACCCACAGTGTCTTTGACCAAGGAGTTTCCTGGGTTCCCCATTTGCTGCCTGGAATACCACCCTCATGTTTTTTGCATTCTGAATCTGACTCCTACTAACGGCTGCACACGCTCTAATTTTTATGTTGGAATACAGAGAGAGCAAACAAGTTTTGTCCATTCCCTGATCCCTGTAAAGGACAAGTTTGGGTACTCAAAATTTGCTCATCCCAGGAGTAATAGCCCCAACCTGAGCTTTATCATTGAGCTTGCCAAGGGGAATACACATCTACCCTGGAAGAGTTATTAACATGCTTTTGTGTGCATTTGTTTGCTTTTCAAGGGTGGTCTCAGAAGAAGAAAATGCAGCAGTAAGTTAAGCGCTTAGCAGTGCTGATTCTCTGACTAAATGTTAATATTTTCATTAGGAATATTTACTTGCCTGTTTTTGCAAATGTAAAGAAAACATTGCCTCCTATTCATCCACAAACAGCAAAATATGAATGATTTTGAGCTGATGTCCGTAATATCCAATGTTATGTGATTGTTGCATTCAAGAAGATCAGCTTTGATGAAAGTACATCTGACTCAGGGGCAAAATGAAGGATGCCATTAGAAACTCTGAGGTAGAGGAGGGAAGGAGACCATGCCATTCCCAGACACGGATTTTTCCTTGAACACAGAAGGATGCGGATGTGCAAAGCTGTGTTAGCATGTGTAGTCCCATCACTGGGTGAAGCACTGGCAGGATCAATATTCCACAGTGCAAGAGAGAAAGATGAAAATGTTCGCAGACTTTTTCGTTGTCTATTTCAAAAATCAGGATAGTGTACTCCTGTATAATGAAGGTGATGATTTACTTCCATGTCTGCTGATAACTGAGTAAGGTGTCACACAAGTATTAAATGCTTTTAAAAGAGCAAGTTAGTATTTTCCATCCAGGAGTTCTCTGAGGAGCTTGTGGGTTTTTTGGTTTTTTTGAAGAAGAAATATTGGTATCCTGGGGAATTCTAAGAACAGGAAGCTTGCAAAAGGGCAGATGAGGGGGACCTACTAATTGCTAACTGTAAGGATATCCAAATACAGGTAAATTTGGCTAATGGGGAAAATGGTTAGTGCTAGCCAATGTCATTTACAGGAAAAAACCCAACTTGTTGGGCAGATGTGATTGACTCCTAAATACAAGCCAGCAGTCTGTTAAATTCTTCAGAGCAGGCGTGCGAAGGCATCCACGCTGTTTGCTCAGCTGAGCATGTTCAGAGGTGCAGCCATGTCCAAAGTCCTGCTTAGTATGAGAAACAGACACTGGGCCAGGAAAATCCATGTGTTCATGGCTTGCTTCCCTGGAACAGCTTCATGAGGGATGTAGCTGCTTGGATGCATGCTATGACCAGATAAGGATCTTGCGACATGTGGTGTGGGTGAGCCTGGTCCTATGGCCTGGCTTTCCAGGGTATTGCTATTGTCTTAAAAGGATATTGAAATGAAGGGAATGCATATGAGAATGGGGGGTGTTGCAGAGCTTGGGAACACACACCTCATGGAGTGACTCAGCCTGAGCTAATCGAGTGTTTGGAATGTGTCTGTCTTCCATGAGAGGGAAACCCCAGGTTCTCTTCAATCTCACAAAGAGTTGCTAAGCAGTCCTAGGAAGGTAAAAACCAAACAGAAATGAGATGAGCTTTCCCCGAGCTGCTGGGAGAATCCTTTCCAAGTCATGGCAAGCTGCTCTTCTCAAAGCATCTTGGCAAGCAGCACCCGGCCCCGTCCAAGGGTATCTAGATGAAAGGTAAAGGACTGTGCTGTGCGGGGAGCCAGAGTGAGTGATTTAATGGTCTTGCCCAGTCTCTGCTGATTGTGAAGCTGTTCTTTTAAAGACTTTAATTGGTGGCACTGGCCTCTATCAAACAGGGTAAAATGGTCCTGCAGCTCTCCAAGGAACCATCGGCACGGCTGCTGAAACATGTCGTCCGGTGCTACCTTCGCCTTTCCGATAACCCCAGGTAAACATTTTAGGAGTTTGGGCAGGGGCTTCACCTGTGTCCTTGGAAGCACAGTTCTTCAGTTCTCTACACTGCCCACCTGGGGGGATTCAAGGTTCTTGGTCTATCAGCCTTAGCTCATTGTGGAAGATGGGTGGGTTTTTTGCTTTGATTTTTTCATTGCTAGTCACAGGAGCTTTTATGGTACATGGAAGAAGGGGGCTTGTGCAAATTCCTGCTGTGCAGGTTAATACTGCCTGAGCTCAGATGTAGCTTGAACAAGATACAAAGGAGGGCCTGAGGTGGAAGGTGTACGCTATAGTCTCTCTATATTATATATATATATAATATATATATATTTGAGGCAGAATAGAGATATATATATATATATATCTATTCTGCCTCAAATAGGCTGTTAGCAGGAGATGAAATTCAGTTGAGAGAATACAAACTTACCCTGCTGACCAGTAGCTCTGCCCAAAGCTGCTGGGTGTGTGTTTCCTCAGCCTCTCCTGGCATTGCATCACTTTGCTGCTGGGTGTTGGGGTGCAGGGGCTGCTTGGCAGGGTCTAGTGTGAGGGGTGGGCGCTATGCTGGCTGGCTGAGTGCAGTGCTGCTGCTCAGTGCTTTCCTCGGCTGGCTCTGCCAGGGAGACCTCCAGGCAAAGGAATGCTGTGTCCCCAGTGGGGTTTGCTCCCCTCTTGCCCCTGTGAGTTTATTTGTTGGGCCCCGTTTCTTGTCCCTTGATGTAGGGCACGTGAAGCGCTCAGGCAGTGCCTTCCTGACCAGCTGAAGGACACCACCTTCGCCCAGGTCCTGAAGGATGACACCACCACAAAACGCTGGCTGGCTCAGCTTGTCAAGAACCTGCAAGAGGGTCAAGTCACTGACCCACGGGGCATCCCTCTTCCTCCGCAATGACTGCTGGAGGAGGTGGGGCACTGGGGAAGAAACAGCTCAGGTTTACAAAAAACCAGGAACAGGTGACCTCTTCTGTAACAAACTGGGCACGCCAGCTGGCTGCCAGCCTGTCGGACCATCCTACCCAGCCAAAGGGCTGCTCTGTAGCACTGCAGCAAGCTTCCGGGGATCCCAACACCAGCAAATGCTGATACTACAGCTTCAAAAGAAAATCATTAAAAACAATCTGTATAGATCCCAGTCTCTCCGGGAGGCTTGGGTGGCATCTCTTCCCCCACCTCCAGGCAGGGGGTAGTGCAGATGTCCGCTCTTCCAGCAAACTCAGCCTCCACCCAAGTGGTGCATGACACTGGGTGTGCGCACCACGTCCCTCCAGTTCCTTGTCACTTCTTGTTTACATGTCTATTTAGATGAGTGAACTGAATAAAAGCCGATCCAGTTGTTTTATCCCCTCCTAATACTGCTACTCAGCTGCAGGTAGCCCAGGGACAGCTTTTTTCCCTGCCAGCACATCCTTGCTCCTGGCTCTGCATCCAGCTGCCACAGTGAGCCTCTCTCTTCCTTTCCTTTGGTGTGGAGGAAGTGGCTGGAGCCAGGCCACTGTAGTGCTTGCCCCAGGAGGGGTGGATTACTTGCAATGAACCCATGTGTCACGAGCTTGCATCCCAGGGCTCTGGGGAAGAAGATAGCAGGATTGTGGCTCTTGTGCTGTAAATAGCGCACTCCCTCAGCTGACCAGCGGCCAGAAGCTGATGTGTGCTCTCATCTAGACCTGGGAAGGCTGCTGGCTGGCTGATCACATGGAGCTCAGTGTGAGGGCGCCTGCCTTGAGGTGGTGGGCAGGCCACTGACTGATCCCCTGCCACCTGCAGGCTCCAGGTATGCTGCCTTCTGCACCCACTGCTGCCCTCAGTCCTGTCCCCCCCCTTCCCCCTTCTTCCGCTGCACTCTGCCAGCTGGGTGCATCCATTTCAGCTTTGAAACCTGCCTTGGCATCTGCCATGGCCCCACTGCAATTAAACTGGACTAGCAGCCACTTACCTGCCTTCCCTGTGCCGACGGGCTAATGTGGCCGCAGCAGGCTCTCGGAAGCAGTGGAGGAGCTCCCAGGCTCTGCGGTAGCAGAGCCTGTTCTTGGCTGCAGACAAGCCTAGGCAGTTACTTAATTTCTCCCCCGTCTTTGAATAGCCCATTTTGCTGATCATCTGCAGTGTCGTGCCAACAGTGTCTTAAATCCCACCATTTCCCTTCCCTCCTCCCCTCACAGCCTTGTGTAACAAGGGCAGAGTACAGCCTCTTCCTTGCCCTCGGGCTCCTGTTTTATAACCATTGCCTTTTGCCTCCTTTTCACCCTGACCTTGCCAGGGTGTGAAAATGCTTCTGTTTGGTTGATTTATTTTTTTTTTAAATTCGGATTAATAAAAAATAAAATCCCAACCAGCACAGATTGCTCCTGGTCTGGTCTCTCGGGGGGGGGCGTGGGGGGAAGCGGCGAGGTGGGGGTTTATTGCAGGTGGGAGAAAGGGCGGGATGTGCCTTGGGGATATGGGCTGGTAAGAGTGGCTTTTCCCAGTACGAGCAGACTCCGTCCCTATGGCGCTCCATCTCTTCTGGGGCAGGTAGTGTGGAGGCGATGCTGCTCTGTTTTGCTTTGCGGGAAGGCAGCGAGCCTGCCAGGGCGAGAGCACTCGCTGCCTCCCTGCAGCGTCTTTGCAAGCGCCGCCGCACTCCCCCGGCGTCCAGGTCTTAGATCATCGCCCACCCGAAAGTTTAGTCCCTGCCCCGCACCCCTTGCTCCCCACTCCGCCTGCCCTAAGACTGCCCCGGCTTGGATGCCCACGGGAGTTTTGTCCCAGGATGCTCAAACTGTGCTCTGCTATTTCGGTCCCGCATCCCTCCCAGCTGAAGGGTTCCGTGAGCGCCCGAGGACCACCGTGTCCTGGAAAGGACAGGAGCACAGTGAGGACACTGTGGATGGGGAGATTGGGCTGTGCTGGGTGCAAGCGGGTCTGGGGATAGACAGGCTCAACTGGAGGATGGGAATGGGGGTTCGACCCCAAACGTGGGGCGCCGGAGGGTGCTCCCAACCCTGCCAGCCCCTCCNCACCGGCGGTGGAGCACCGGCGGAGCGGCGCGGCGCGGAGCGGCAACGGAGAGCGGGTACAGGGCTGAGCGTCCGGTCCTCCGCGGGGAGCTGGGCGTCCTGCGGAGGGGAGGGGGCGGCGGTGGGTACGGGGCTGCGAATTCCAGGCTCTGGGACCCCCAGGCTCTGGGATCCCTTGTCTCGGGTTGCGCTGTTCCGGAGCGGTTGCACGGCTGGGGTGGCGCGGCGCAGCGGGAGAAGTGCAGGCGATTTTGTCTCCTTTGCTATAAGGTGTGATTTGTTCCCTGAGCCCCAAATCCCTTGGGGTTTGCTGCCCCATCCCGGAGCCCCTTGTCTGTTCCCTGCCTCGCCTCCAAGCCGTTCTGCCCCCGACAGCTGCCGGCTGAGCGAAGTGCTAGGACACGAGCAGTTTGTAAGCACACCGGGGCAGGAAGGTGTGGGGGGTGCTTTAGGGAGGGGGGTGTGTCCTCCCTCCCTGTTCTGGCACGGTCACCCGTACCGCGGCATTTTATTCTGCCGGGGCATTCCTCACTGGAACGGCTGGGGACCGCTCACACTCACTGGCCCTCCAGCTCTGCTGGGGTCTGTCAGCACCAGGAGAGATGCTGCGATGACTCAGAGTGTGGTGGGTTAGCTGGGGCTCTTCCTGGCAGCAGGCAGCTGCCCTGCGGGAAACTCTCGGGTTGGGTTTCTCCCCACCCTGGCTCTCATCCCGCCTGGCTCGACAGTGTAACTCCGACTGGGGCAAGGGGGCGAGGGCTTGTGGCACCCCTCACACAACAGGAGAGGGCAAAACAGCTGTGTCCTTGCACCCACATGCCCTTCTTTGTGCGAACTTGGGTTGGAAGGGATCATCCCTTCTTTGCTGCATTTGTGGGGACGGCACTGCTCCGTGGTTGGGACTGGACATGCTTGGGCCATGCTGGGAGCCTGGAAGGGCTAGCACTGGGGGAGAAGTTTAGTTCCAAACTCTCAGTGTGGTTATGGGCCCAAGGGCTGCAAGCTGCTCCCTTGCATGCTGCCACCTTGTACACATGCATGGCAGGGTGCCAAGAGGACAGAACTGTTGGTGGCACTGAGCCCATCTCTGTCCCAGTCCAACATGTCTCCCTGCTTCTCCAGCCCTGGTGCCTCTTCCTCCACCCCAGCTTCCCTAAGACATGCCCATCTCCCTCATCTGCTGTGGCACAGGGATTGCAGAGCAGATGAGCACCTGGAGCTATGGTCCTGTGAAGTGGCTGTGCACGGCTGGGTGCTGCTGGAAAGCAGGAGGATGCAGGCAGATGAATGACGGGTTGTCCCCCTGGTTCTCTGAGGGCCATGGGGTGCAGGGGCTGAGAGTGCACTGTGGGGGGTGGATGTGGGGCAGTCCTGGAGCTGTGTCAGCCAGCATCAGGGCACTGACTCTGTAGGGCACAAGAGAAGCGCAGGGCTACCCCCCATTTTTGGGTGTGGGCACTCCACTGCTGGGCCAGTGGGTCAGTGCCCTCTGGGTTGGATGCACGGGCATACAGGCACCGCAGCAAGTCCATGCAGTCTGAGCCTTGCAAGAAGGACCAGTGTTGGAAGGCACAGCCTGAGCACTGGGCACTACTGGGAGGCATTTGGCTCAGCTACTCCCTGTCTCCAGCAATATGTGAGGTCCCCAAGAATGGGCAGATGGTCCCTATGTGGCCTGGGGACAGCCACAGCTTGTCCCACAAGTAGGATGTCTCCCAAGAGCAGGGCCACAGCCCTGGCCAGTGCTGTTCTGCCCTGCTATCCCACACTGAGCAGGGGATGGCTGCTGTCTGGCCCAAAAGCCCACAGGGGTCTGGCAGTCGGGCTTGGCAGCTGCCTGCGTGCTGACGGCACTGGCTATTCCCAGCCCCGAATCACCAGTGCCTGTGCTGAGTCAGGGGCCTAGGGCACAGCTGCCACCCCTGCACCCTGACACAGAGCCCTTTACTCCCAGGGACCCTGGGTCCCCTCCTGCACCCAAATCCCAGTCCACCAGCTGCGGCATCCGCTCCTCAAGGGCCCAGCTCCTGCACCTGGGTGACAGGCACATCCAGTGATTTGTCAGCCTAATTAAAGTCTCAACAGCCTAATCAAAGCCTCATTGTCCAGTAGTATTTATAGTCCCACTCACAGCACTGTGCTCCCTGTACAGCTGTGGGTGCAGTCACTGCCCGAGGTGCTGGTGTTCCCTGGGGAGAAGAAGCTGTGGGAGCTGAGGATCATTGCTTCTGTGTCCCCCCCTTCCTTGCTATCACAGCTGTGCCTCTCCCTTACTATCAAATTTGCTAGTTGGGGTCGTTTCCTAAGTGGTGGAGGCTGTTCTTGGCTACCGCCAGAGCAGTTTCTCCTGGTTTCAGGGGCTGCTTCTTACCTGGGAGCAGCAACCTGGGAACAGCAGGGCTCTGGTACCCACTGGGCTGTGGGGCATCAGCGCTGGCAAGTTTTTCTGTTTTCCACCAACACCTTTTGAGCTCCGGCTTCCCGGTAACACAGATTAATATTTCATGAGTATGGCGGTGTGAACTCGACACTTAAGGAATGCAATGACCCAGCAGGAGACGGACAGGTGCGCTCACATGCAGGCAGGGGCACACACACCTTGCACACATGTGGGTATGGCTGGAGCCCTCTTAGCTGGACCTGGGCACAGCATGAGGGTCTGACCTTGCTTCCCCTAGCCACGTTCTCTCTTCCCTTCCCAGCAGCTGCCAGCGTGGAGAAGGCAGAGCTATGGCTTCGCTGCTGTGCAACGCCCGTGAGTGCCCCAGTGGAGGATGGGTGCAGGGCAGGGCATTGGGCCATCCGGATTTCTGCCGAGGCAAATCTGGCTTCTGGGTTGAGCTCACCTTGCTGCACTCAGAAGCATACCTACCCCACCATGGCCATTGGGATTTGGGCTTGGAAGTTCCAAGGGTGGGTGGGAAGGGTTGATGGGGAATTACCTTCTGCACCTCCTGTGGTGAAGGGAGTTTGTTTCTGGTCCGTCCCTCTTCCCTCATGGATTGAGGGACCATATGGGATCCCAGAAACAAGAGGATGCAAAGTATTAGGGTGCAGTGCCTGGATAGTCCCACCCTCAGTGATGCAGCCCATGCTGCCCCCAGGCATCCAGCTCACAGACATGCTGGAGCAGATGCAGCAGGGAACGCTGATGCGCAAAGTCAAGTCCAAGAGCTGGAAGAAGCAGCGTTACTTCAAGCTGCAGGAAGACTGCATGACCATCTGGTACCAGTCCAAGAGGACAGGCAAAACTGAGTCTGCCTGTGAGTACCAGTTGCTTTGTGTTGGCCATGAGGCTGTCAGTAGGTTTCAGAGTTAACAGGGATGTGAAGGTATGGAGATTCTTGGGCCATGCTTGCTAAGGGTGCTGGGGCATTGAAGAAAGGGTCTACATGCATGTGTGATCTCTTCTCAGCCACACCTCTCTATGAAACATCCTGCCCCCAGGATGAGTCAAAAGGGCTGAGCAGAAATTGCATCTGATACAAATGGAACCTCTGGAATGCCAGTGCAGGAATAAGCAGACAGATGGGCAGATGAATGACTGGCTGACTTGATAGCTCAATGGTTAATGGATAGATGACTAGCTCAGTGGGTGGATGGATGGATGGAGTGGAAGGGATGACTGGAAGGATAGATGTCTGTGGGCAGTGCCCCTTGCCCTGTGGTCCTTGTCCTCTACAGACAGGCCTCCCCTCCCTCTGCCTCAGTTTCCATCAGCGATGTGGAGATGGTGCGTGAAGGGCACCAGTCGGAGGTGCTGCAGAGCGTGGCTGAGGAATTCCCCCCTGAGCGCTGCTTCACTATAGTCTTCTACGGCCGTCGCGGCAACCTGGACCTCATTGCTGGATCAGCGGAGGAGGCAGAGTGCTGGGTCCAGGGCCTGCGTCAGCTCATTGATGTAGCCACCACCATGGACCAAAGGGAGAAGATAGACCAATATCCTTCCTGAGAGCATGACTCTGCCCCCCGCATCCACTGCTGATCATCCTCCAGGCCCTGCATCTTCAGCCTTGCCCCAGCATGTGTGTAGCTGTTCTGGGTCTCACCACCTGCATCAGTGCAGGGCACAGAGAAAGGAAGAGACACCCTCTGATACACCCTAGCCTCATTTCTCATAGCCAAGGTCCTTTCCCTTAACATTTGCCCTGGTTTCTTGCACGTGGATTCGTGACTGGTTCCAGAAAGCTGACAAGAATAAGGATGGGCGCATGAACTTCAAGGAAGTGCAGCGTCTCCTGAAGATGATGAACGTGGACATGAATGAGGACCATGCCCTGCGGCTCTTCCAAGTAAGCACTGTACATGAGGGCCTGGAGGGGCTGGAGAGGGATTGGAAGGGCTGGAACAAGCTGCACAACACCTCTGCTAAAGGATCTGGTCACTGTCTTCCATCTGTCCATCTATCCATCCATCCATGCATTTGTTCAGCCAACCACCTGTTTCCCAAACAAACACCCATTTTTCATTTATTTGTTAAACTAACCAGCCAAGGCAGCTCTTCCTTCCTCCTATTCATTTGTCCATCCAGCTGCTTATCTGTCTACTCAGCTAACCAGCCATCTGTTTTTATCCCTCCCTCCCATCCACCCATCAGATCACCCAACCAGCCCTCCATCTGCCCATTCATCTATTGCCACACTGATCAATGCCTGCCACTGCCACTGGCATGGGGTCTTTGTGCCCTCTCTTTGGGGTGGGAGAATCCCCCCACAGCACCTTCAGTGGCCAAGACATCCTGTTTTGCCCCATCTGGGTGCTGAGGGAGCTCCCTTGCAGGATGCCGACAAGTCAGAATCGGGGACGCTGGAAGGGGAGGAATTTGTACTTTTCTACAAGGCTCTTACACAGCGTGAGGAGGTGCTGAGCCTCTTCCAGGAATTCTCTGAGGATGGAAAGAAGCTGACACTGCTGGAGCTGGTGGATTTCCTGCGGCAGGAGCAGCTGGAGGATGAGGGCGCAGAGGAGCTGGCCATGGAGCTCATTGACAAGTATGAACCATCGGAGACAGGTGAGAGCTGGCTCAGACATCAGCTGTGCTCTGCATGGGGGCAAGGAGGGGTCACAGACTCACAGTCCCATGGCAGGAGCATCCCCAGCCCCATCCTGCTGTGAGCGGGCACAAGAGGAAGACTCATCAAGATGTCATCTGGGTGCAGTTCCCCTTTATTTGGTCCATTCCTGGGCCATTTTGGTGTAGAAGGTTGACCAGCCATGGTGTGCAAGCTCCAGCTTTGGGATCCGCTGCCCACTTTTCCAAAGTTACTGCACTGTGGCATCTCTTTCTGTGCCCCAAACTCTGGCAGCAGCTGTGCCCATCAGTTTGGGGATTTCAGGAGCCACTAGCAGCCCTGTTTACCCCCATTCTGTCTCTTCCATATCCCTGGCTGTTGCTGAGTCTCCCCCTGTGCCTGCAGCCCGGGCTCGCCATGTGCTGAGTGCTGATGGGTTCCTCATGTACCTCTGCTCCCCGGAGGGCTCCATCTTCAACCCCCAGCACCGGACACTGTGGCAAGATATGAGCCAGCCACTCTGCCACTACTTCATCTCCTCCTCCCACAACACCTACCTGATAGAGGATCAGATCCGGGGCCAGAGCAGCATCGAGGGCTACATCAGGTAAAGGAACTGCTCCCTTCCAGCTGCCCTCCAACACCCTCCCGCCCCAGTCTCATCTCCTGAGCAGCTGCATGGGTTAAACCCCAGAAGCTCCTTTTCTCCTCTGTGGTCCAGCATTCCTCTGGCCATACCCTGCATGCAGCAGCATCCCTAGCCTTGGTGGGTGTCCCGTGGTCCCTTAGGGGTGACACCCATGGGCAGAGGGGAGGGCAGGGAGCTGGTGCCGTGGCTGAGTGCAGGGCTCCAGGGGTGACAACCCACCTCCAGGGCTCTGAAACGGGGCTGCCGGTGCCTGGAGGTGGATTGCTGGGACGGGCCAAATGGGGAGCCTATGGTGTACCACGGCCACACCTTCACCTCCAAGATCCCCTTCCGGGAGGTGGTGAGCACCCTGGGGAAGTACGCCTTCAAGGTAAGGCACCCTTCCCCAGCTGCTGGTGGTCGTGGGTGGTCTTTGGTGGGCGAGGATACGTGGTAGTGGTGGATGCCTGGAGGGGGAGTGGTGCTGAGGCTCACACACCTGGTAATGCAGCAGGACTGGTCACACTGTGGGAGAGGAGGGTGGCTGTGTCACTGTCTGGGGGAGAGCACTGGGGGGTCTGACCTACAGCCTGCACTGTGCTGTGCAAGGGGTTGGGAGCTCACACAGACATGGTCTGTTGAGGGTGCAGGGGGGAGATGGGATGTGGGGAATACTGGGGGATTGGAGGGGTATGAAGGTCTCAGGGGAGAAACAAACAGACACAAGGGACTCCATCCTGGCACTGATCATGCCTGGATGAAGCCCTTGTGAGAGCTCACCAGCCCCACCAGGCTGATCTTCAGCTGTGCATGTTGCTCGTCAGACCTCGGACTACCCGGTGATCCTGTCCTTGGAGAACCACTGCAGCATGGAGCAGCAGGAAGTCCTGGCCCAGCAGCTCAAGGACATTCTGGGGGAACAGCTCCTCACCACTACCATTGATGGGCACGTCCCCACCCAACTCCCATCCCCAGAGGTAGGGACAGAGCACAGCTGTGCAGGGCATCTCTGTCCTGCCTGGGAGTGGGGTAAGGAAGTGGATCTGCTGTTCAGAGAATAGGCCAACCTGGTCCAGCACTGTCCTGCTCCACTGGAGCATTTGAGGACTCTGAGGGTGGGTATTGTGTCCTCATGGTCACAGAGGTGCCAAGGCTGTCCCCAAGGTTGTCTCCCCATGCCCTGCAGAATCAGACAGCAGGGCAAAACCCCCTTGCCCCATCCCCTCCCGAGTGCCAAAGGGAGCTGGCCATGCTGGCCTCCAGCAATGCAGGATCCCAGGAGACAAGGCCCAAGGTGCTTTTCTATCCCCAACACCACAGGAGCTGAAGCACAAGATCTTGGTAAAGGGCAAGAAGATTGGGCGGCTGGAGGACACCCTGGACGGGCCAGGGGATGAGGCGCCCGAAGTGTCTGATGATGACAATGGGGCAGAGGCAGAGGAGGACAGGCGGAGGGCAAAGGTAAATGGCCTGGGCTAGGAACCAGCTGGGAGTGCTGAGCCCCTGGACACAACTATGAGCTGTGGTGACATCCTAGTGCATAGAGGAGAGACAGAAACTGCAGAGACATCACCAGGCAGGGAGGACAGCCCTTTCTGCTCCTGCCCATGCCAGCCTCCTCTTTGTTGTGGTGGCAACATATTGAGATCCCCTGCTTGCACTGTTTGTGGCAGGAAGGCTGCTTATAGTAGGAATGCTACCACTCACCAGCACACCCCTGGCTGCTCTTGTCTGCCCTGGCTCTACACCCCCTTGCCTGGGTGAGTGCTCTTGCTCCCATCAGGAGGGACCCAACATGGCTCTGCTTTGCAGAAGGACAAGGAGACCCTGGCACAAGCATTGTCTGACTGTGTCATCTACTGCAAGAATGTGCCCTTCCGGGGCTTCCAGGAGGCCCGCAGCCATTCCCGGCCCTCTGAGATCTCCTCCCTCTCTGAAGCCAAGGCCAGGAAGCTCATCCGGGATGAAGGTGAGATGAAGGGGGCAGTGGCACCAGGTGACTGGGGCAGAGTAGAGGGGGCTGATGGCTTCTTCATGGGTAGTGCCAAAGCCTTCAGACACCGGGGCTCCCTCCCTGTCTGGGGGAAATGGGGTCCAGTGGGGCTGTACTGTGGGGTTTGGCTCTGGTAGGTGATGAGGTTATTTGCTTAGAAAACAAGACAAGACACCTGGATTCCTGAGCAGGGAGAGGGATGAGAATTTGTGGGTGGGTGCACAGGTGGATGGATAGATAGATAGATAGATAGATAGATAGATAGATAGATAGATAGATAGATAGATAGATAGATGAGAGGGTGGATGGATGGATGGATGGATGGATGGATGGATGGATGGATGGATGGATGGATGGATGGATGGATGGATGGGCAATACACGTGGGTGGCTGTGCAACCAGAGAACAAGTAGCCCTCACGCTCTATTCCTAGGAAATGAGTTCGTTCGCCACAACTCCTGGCAGCTGACACGCATCTACCCCAGTGGGATGCGGACCGACTCCTCCAACTACAGCCCCCAGGAGATGTGGAATGTGGGGTGCCAGATCGGTATGGCTAGGGTGCAGCAGGGCTGTGGGGCTGGGGAGGTGCTGCAAGTCCTGTGCCAAATGCCACTATCAACCCCTGTGTTAGTGCCAGCTACAACCCCATCTAGAGCCAGGTCAGGTTTCCAGCTCTTGCTCTGGCCTGAGGGCGTCCAGGCATTAGTTCCTTATTCCCCTGTGCAACTCCACAGCTCTCTGGCTATGGGGTCAGGCTGGTTTTCAGCTCAAAGCAGCGCATGGTGTGTCCAAGCTGTTCTGAACCCTTTTCCCTGCCACCTCTCTCCAGTGGCCTTGAACTTCCAGACAGCTGGCACGGAGATGGACCTGTGTGACGGGCTCTTCAGCCAGAACGGCTGCTGCGGCTATGTGCTCAAACCACCCTTCATGAGGGACGAAGAGACTCTCTTCAACCCCAGTGACCCCAGCAGCCGAGAAGGCCCTGGCCCCATCACCCTTACAATCCAGGTACAGGGTTGTGGAGAGACCCTGGGGAAGCCGTGATGGTGTCCCGGGGCTCTATTTGTCCCAGACAGATGGGGACAGTGTTGGGCAGTGTGCTGGAGCCAAGTAGCCTCACAAGAGATAGTTCTGGCTGCTCCCCAGCTCAGAGGGTTCATGCCCCTTCCTGCAGGTAATCAGCGGGCAGCAGCTGCCCAAAGTGGCCAACAGCAAGGCGGGAGCCATCATTGACCCACTGGTGCGTGTGGAGATCTACGGGGTCCCTGCAGACCAGGCACACCAGGAGACCAAGTACATTGAGAACAATGGTGAGACGCATGGTGGTACCAGGGACCCTGCTGTGCCCAGGCACAGTCCCTGCTGTCCTTCACTCCCTCAGCATCTGCTCTCTCTTCCCAGGGTTTAACCCACGCTGGGATGAGACTCTGCAGTTTCAGCTCCACGTGCCCGAGTTGGCCCTCATCCGCTTTGTGGTGGAGGATTATGACAAGACTTCCAGGAATGATTTTGTGGGTCAGTTCACCCTAGCCTTTGCCAACGTGAAACCTGGTGAGTGGCTGCTGCCCAGTGGTTTTGGAGGCCCAGGACAGCCCTGCAAGCATGTCTAGGGCTCGGCTGGGTACTAGAGGGGAGGGCGGGACTCCAATTAGCCAGAACTTTGCTGTCCTTCCTGCAGGATATCGTCACATCCATCTCCTCTCAAAGGATGGCACCGGCATCCCACCCTCTTCGCTCTTTGTCCATATCCGCATCACTGAGCCACCTGGCCCAGAGCAGGACTGAGCTCATGGGGTGAACAGCACCTGGATGAAAGCCATAGAGCCAGCTCCGAGCAGCTGGGGCCACAGAGCCAACCACCTTGCCCTCTTGTTGAACTGTTTCTGTCATCCCTGTGTCATTGTTGCTGCTGTGACTCCCTTGGCAGTAGCCTCCGAGGGCTGGGAAAATGCATTTACCTCTCCTTTTCAGGTTCAGGATGTTGCTGCCCATGCATGAGTGTGGCATCTATGCCAGTGCAGCTCTCTGCACCCTCCACAGGCACCCTGCCCTGGCCCACAGTCAGAGCTTGACTGTGGGGAGGAGGAGAGATGGTGTGTGGCCCAGCTCTGCTGCAGGGGCTGGTCCCCTCCTAGCCAGGGGAGCAAGGCTGGAGCCAAGTGAACCCCAGGACTGGGCACAGCTGGGAGTGGAGTCGGTCCTCACTGCCCCCTAACCCTGCAGAGCCCCATCACATCCCTTGGCCCCTACAGCCCCAAGTTAACCCTTGTCCCATCCTTTCTCTGAAAGCAACCTAATAAATTGTTCAGTGACAGACAGGTTCGGGTCTGGCTGCAGCAGTGCTGGGGATACATGGGGAGCTGAGCTTGGGTTTGTGCTTCTTTCTCTGTGGGCACCTGGCCCACTGTTCACACAGGTGTTCCAAGCAGCCCAAAGAAACGCAGCCCAGTGAAAAGAAACGGAGCAATTCCTTTTATACAGTTGTGTATTTTACAACCCATATACATATATGCCTGTACACACACATACATCTCTGCAGCAGGCCTGTGCCACCAGCGCCTTAAAGCAGTTGGGATTCAGCTTCACTGCGATGTGCCATCCTTCTCCACAGGGCACCCTCCTTCTTGCTCCATCCTGGGGGGCCCCTTGGCCTGGCTCTCCCTCTGCACGGTGTGAAGGTGGACAGTGTGCATGCTGGGGTCCTTTCCCACCCCCTGGCTAGGGTCGACAGCCCCATGCTCAGGGTGATGCCGCTGGATGTGTTTGACAACCTGGAACTTCTGCTTGGCCTTGTAAGGGCAGTAGCGGCAGAAGAAGGGGTGCTCGTTGGTGTGGGTCAGGTAGTGGTGGCGCAGGCCAGCTGCCCAGCGGAAAGCCCGCCCGCAGGCATTGCACACATAGGGCTTCTCCTCGCTGTGCTTCTTCAGGTGAGTCTTGAGGAGAAAGCGGGTCTTGAAGGCCTTGCCACACTGCTCACAGATGAAGGAACGGGCCTCCTGGTGCCGTGTCTCCTTGTGTACCCGCAGGGCGTCTGCGCGGTTGGTGCAGTACTCGCACTCATCGCAGCGGTATGGCTTCAGGCCTGTGGCGACAGGGAGGGGGATAGCACTGGGATGGGGGCACAGTGCTCTTCAATCCACAGTCTCACCATCCCTGTAACAGCATCAGTCCCCAGGGACTTCCCCCATCCCATTTTGTCAGCAGGCACACCAAGATCCCCATTTCCAAGGCACAAGGTCTGTGCCACCCAAAGTTCCCTCCCACTTGAGAGCACTGCTCCCACCCCATTAGCACAGGATAATGTGCTACCCCCTAAATGTCCTCCTCCATCTCCAGCTGTACCACTGGCAGAAAAAGAAGCATGGAGCAGCCCCAACACCCTCCCTGGTGCTCGACAGCTTGTACTCAGTGGGCAGCACTCACCCGTGTGCTTTGTCATGTGGTACTTGAGCTGGTTCACCCACTTGCATTTGTAGCCGCAGTCAGGGCAGAGGTATTTCCGCTCCTCCTTGTGGATCCGCATGTGATACTGGGCAGGAGGATAGGGTGAGGATGAGACCATGTCCCCTGCCCTGGGGATGTGCAGGGCTCTGGGGTGGCAGTGAGAGCCTCAAAGACAGCTCTGACATCTCCGGCTGCATGGGGCAAGGAGGGCTGTGTGCTTACTTGGCAGACTATGGGCAAGGGGGATCCACAGCAGGCTAAGGATGAGATGCCTGTACTGCTGAGCTGCTCTGTCCCAGCCTGTGGATGGCACAGGCTTTGCTCCCTAGTTTGGTATGTAAGGCAGAGTCATATTAAAAACCCAGCCCAACAGAGCTGAGCACATTGCACAGCCTCACCCAGGTGGCCCCAGGGGGCACCAGCTCAGCCTGGCCATTAAAAAAGTCAATACTTCTTTTAGCAAAACCAGACTATTTTTCCCTCCATTACCCTATTCCTCCATCACCCATGCATTTCCTGTTCTAGGAAAAGTCCTTTACCATGCAGCAGGATGTTAATCACCTACAGCAATGAGGGCAAGAAAGCCCTGCTTGCAAGAAAGCTAAAGGTTTCCCTGCACCCTAACTGGCACCACAGAGCATGCTGAAGCCAGCAAGCAGCCAAACTTGACTTTCAATGGTGCAAGGCTGCACCCAGAGAAAGCCAGAGATGTCAGCAGGAAAAGAAGTGAACTTAGACTGCTGCCCAGTTGCTTTGTTGAAAGTGTCCCTTGCCCTTAAACTGCAACAGCAGAGAAGAAATGTATTGTACTAACGCAACTTTTATCTGCTTGCCTCCTGTTTCTGTATGAGCCACAGAATATAGAGGATAAAACCTCCCTTTGGGAACTTCTTCCCCAAATCCCTGTGGTTAGATGCCCCTCAAGCCATGTAGATGAATTAGGATACATTCCCAAGCAGAGTTCCTACCTTGAGACGTGAGGGGTCAGCACAGGCGTATTTACAGAGGTCGCACTTGTAGGGCTTCTCACCAGTGTGGATGCGGATGTGCCACGTGATCTTTTGCCTGTTCTTGGTGGTGTACTCACAGTCTGAGCACTTGTACACACGGGTGCCCCCATGCCCCTTCATGTGCTGGTCAAACACAAGCTGGTGCTGGCAGGCAAAGTCACAGAAGGGGCAGTGCAGGGGTTTGTCCTGGGGGGCAGCTGGCTCATGGCTTTCCATGTAATGCCATACCAGCTGCTGCCGCTCCTTGGCTGCAAAGCTGCACAGCTCACAGCGGTGGCTGAAATGCTGTGTCTTGTGCTCCTCCAGTGCCTCCCGAGTGGCAAAGGTTTCCTTGCAGGTGCTGCACTCCAGGTGCGGGTGCTGCTTCTGCATGTGGCACTTGAGCGTGGCCTCGCTGTGACACACGAAGCTGCAGCGTGGGCAGCCGTAGGAAATCTTCTCCTCATGCCGCCGCAGGATGTGCTGCTTGAGGGCTGTCTCAGAACTGAAGCGAGCCTCACAGCGGGAGCAGCCAAAGTTGAGCTCGCCATGGTGGCAGCTGTTGACATGGCGGGTAATGTCATTCTGCAGGTAGCTGCTGTAGTCACAGAGCAGGCAGAAGTGGGTGGGTGTCTTCTCATGCACCCGCAGGCGGTGGATGCGCAGCTTGGAGTTGGTGCCGAAGGTCTGGCTGCAGATGCTGCAGGTGATGCGCCCCACGCCGGTGTGCAGGGACTGGTGGGCCTCTAAGCGGTACCGTCGTGTGGTGCTGAACTCGCAGTAGCAGCACTTGTGTGGTTTCACCCCCTCGTGTTTGATGCGGACGTGCTGCCGCAGGCACCGGGCCTGCTTGCAGGTGAACTCGCACTGGTGGCACTGCAGCTGTGGCCGCTTGCTGTAGTGCTTGCGGTGCAGCCTGCGGTGCAGCTGCAGGGCTTTGGCCACCTTGGAGGTGAAGGGGCAGGAGGTGCAGCGAAACTCGCCCAGGGTCACGCAGCCCCTCTTCTTGTGCGTCTTCATGGCCCGTTCCTGGTGGCAGGTGAAGGGGCAGGTGGGGCAGGAGAAACGCCTCCTCTTGGGCAGGGTGGCTTTTGGTGGGGCTGCATCCAGTGGGAGCTCACTGGGCTGGTCTTTCTCAACACTGGGTGGGTCCTCCTCAGGGAGTTTGGTTCTTTGGGGTCCATTCTCCTTGGGATGAACAATGTGCTTTTCAGCACAGTGGCTCTTGAGGGCCCGTCGGGAGCGGAAGGCCTCAGGGCACAGGGAGCACCAGAACTGCTCCAGGTTCCGGCAGCCATCCTCCACGTGGGAGGTGATAGTGGTGACACGGGAGCACACAAAGGAGCAGGCATTGCAGTGCAGCTTCCCTCCCTCCAGATGGTATTTCTCTGAGGGTTTCCCAGGCTGGGAGACACCAGCAGCTCCACCTGGCTCAGTTCCACCTCCTTGCTGGGGAGGCTCTTCTGCCATCTCTGTGCTGTCACCCAGCAGGGATTTCTCAGAAGCCTGACAGCCCGAAGTCTGTGCCCCAGCCAAAGGACTGCCTGTTGCTTGTGTTTTATCAGGCAGCAGTTCAGCTTCCCAAGGGCTCTTGGCATGCCCAGCCTCCTCTGAGCCTCCCTTCTTGCTCTCTGCTGTTTCTGTACCATTATCACCAGGGTGGTCAGCAGGTTGGCACAGTCCAGGTGCCTCCTCACTGGTTGGTTTGAGGATCTTGTTGTTCTTCAGGAGAACTGGACACTTCTTTAGGAGGTGAGTGTTGAGTCCCCTCTGCTGCTTAAAGCTGGCACCACACTCATGGCACACAAGTGGGGCCCGGCGGCTCTGGCAGCTGGCTTTGGAGTGCAGGGACATGGATTTCTCCTTTCGCGTGATGTACGAGCACTTCTCACACTTGAAGACCTGGCTCTCTGACTGCACCACAAGCATCTGCACCCTGCCTTCCAGCACCAGCGTCTCTGCTTGCTCCTTGTCCTGCTTCCGCAGAGCCTTCAGCACTGACTCTGAGCCGCCCCTGGCATTGTCACCGGAGGTAGTCACATGCTCTGGGACAGGCAGGTGGCCCTGTTCAGGTGCCTTCAGCATGCTGAGCCAGGCCTCTGGCACCTTGGCTTGGCTGGTTTCTCTCACCTCAGTATCTGCCACTAACTTGTGGTGATCTGAGCATGACCCCTCAAGGTGGCCTGCGTCCTCCTTTAAGGTGTCTTTTCCCTGGCTGTCTCCTCCCACTATACCGCCCTTCACCACCTTGTCTTCCTGTATATCTACCTCCTCTTCCTCAAAGTCTGGGATGTCTTCGAGTGTATTGCCACTGTCATCCAAGCCAAGGCCATCCCGGGTGCCCAGCATCTCATAGGCTGCAGGGTGCTCCTTGCAGGACAGCATTTCCACTCCCTCTGGCTGGGTCACACAGGCTTCTCCAGTCAAGTTCTCCAGGAGAGGGTCAGATGAGACATTCAGTGCCTCCAAGTGCAAGGTACAGCTCTCTGCCACATCTTCAGAAACAGTGAGCTCAGTAGAGCCTGTGGCAGCATTTCCTTGCACACAGTCATCTTCCAGGGCATTGTCAGCAATTGGACAGCTCTGCTCCCCCTCACCCACACCTCTCTCTGCCTCGCTGCTGCTCTCTGGTGGAGCGGCATCCTGCTCAAGGAGGGGCACCACGAACACTTGCTGGTAGCCCTCTTCTCCCTGGGACTCCACCTGAGACGGCTTCTCCTTTGTCCACTGCTCCTTGCCAGTGAGGGGGGAACTGGCATCCACATGCAGCGCCGCACCAAGCTCGTAGCCAAAGAGTGCCTCAGATGAGCTGATCTCCAGCTCCTTGCTGGCATAATTTTCCAGCCAGTCCTTGTCACCAGGAACATAGCCATGAATCTTGCGCTTGTGGAAGAAGAGGCTGGTGTTACTGAAGGTGCAGTACGAACAGAGGGCACAGCGAAACTCCTTCTGCTTGGTGTGCTTGCAATTCTCATGGTTCAGCAGCGCCTGCTTGTACTTGGTCTGGTAGGTGCAGTACTGGCACTGGAAGACAGGCACCTGGTAGTTCTGCAAGTGCTTCACCTGCATGTGCTTCTGCAGCTCGTACTTGCGCTTGCAGGCAAAGCCACACACCTCACAGATCAGACTCTTGCCCTGGTGCCGCAGCTTGTGGCTGCTCAGCTGGTCAGCACGGTGACACCGGTATGAGCACTGGTTACACTGGTACCTGCAGGGACAAGCAGAATCAGTCAGGCAGCACAAGGAACTGGGGCAGGCTGAGCTTTGTCAGGCACACTGAGCTCTCCTTCCCCATCCCAGACAAAACTGTTCAGTTTGCCAGATCTGACCTTTGCCATCCAGACAGCTCTTACCACAGGCAATTCCTCCCTGCTGCAGCCCTTGGCACTGCTGGAGCTTTACACCCCCAGCCTGGGGACTGGAGATAGATTCCCTGAGTATTCCATACAGTGACTGTGTCAGACACACACATTCTCACATGTGCACACCAATAGCATTTCCAGCATCCCTGGAGGCAGGCTAGACCCAAAGGAGGTGATAATTTGGCAGTCCTGAACAGGCCTTGACCGACAAACATCAGCACAGCCATGTACCCAAGCTCAGAGTTGCACCTCTGAGGTAATACAAGTCCTTGGTGGCATAGAGACACCAAAATAGCTTTGCCTCCACAGCACCATGCTGCAAGTTCAAAGACCAAATTTCTTATGTACCAGACAGCACAGGCCAAGCATGAGAAAGTCTGGCACACAGTGCAGCCAGGAGAAGCAGACCCCTGGAGCAGGAGGATTTGGGGAGTCTTGACTATGCTGCCAGGTCAGTGGAGCAGGGGGTCTTACCGGAGATCTCCAGTGTGCTTGCGCATGTGGACGTTCAGGTAATGCTTCCACTTGGTGATGTATCCGCACTCGGTGCACATGAAGTTCTTGTCATTGGAGTGGGTCAGCATGTGCTTGGACAGGTAGCTCACATCCCGGCACGTGAAGTCGCAGAGCTCACACTTGTGAGGTTTCTCTCCTACGTGCAACACACAAATGCTTTTAGCATGACAGCCAGATAAAGCAACACAGCAGGGAAACCAGCTCAGCAGGGAGCATGCAACAACTTCAGCCAAGTGATCCTGGGGTGGCAAAGCTGATGGTTGGACCCAGGAGCCCTGACCCAGCCCTCCCTGCCCACCCAGGACCAGGACAAGATACCCTCCCCATCCCAGCTCAGCTTTTGGGACCCCTACAGGGAACACCCACCAGTGTGCAACAGCATGTGCCGTATGAGTACCCGTTTGTGTGCGGTGGCGAAGGCACACTCAGTGCACTTGTGGATCTTCTCATTGGCATGCATCTTGCCCACATGGTCATGAAACTCCACAGGGTTGAAAGTGGCGTAGGGGCAGAAGCTGCACTGGAGCTGCTCGCTGCCCGGGTGCCCCTGCTTCTTATGCTTGCGGAAAATGTGCTTGTTGGAGCAGATGAAGTCACACTGCTGGCAGTGGAAGGCGTAGTGGGTTTTCCGGTGAGCCTCCATGGCCTCAGCTGTGCCGAAGAGCAGTGAGCAGGCATGGTACTTGCACTCCACTGCCTTGATGCCATGAGCATCCTTGAGGTGGCGGACAAACTCTTTCCGGTCCTCTGCACAGTAGTCGCAGTCCCCATGGAAGCAGGTCAGCCTCTTGGGTTCAGCTTTGTGAGTCTTCAAGTGCTCCTTGAGGGCCTGGCTGAGCCGAAACTTCTCATCACAGACAGGGCAGGAGTAAACATCAGAGTAGAAGTTGGAGATGTCTTCATGCATGCTGGCCATGTGGCGGTTGAGAGCATTCTTCTCCACTGAGCTGTAGTGGCAGAGTGGGCAGCGATGAGCCTTCTCACCTGTTTCCCTCATCATGTGGATTTTCAGCTTGCTTTTGCTGGTGAAGTACTTGTGGCAGTTGGGGCACTGTAGGCTGGGGTCAGGGAAGTGTAGGTGGAGGTGCTCTACCAAGTGTGTTCGCTTCTTGAAACACCGCTTGCATTCAGGGCACATGTGGGTTTTGTAGAGGTACTCAGAGCCTTCTGCAACATCCCCTGGGGGAACAGAGGAGGGGGAGCAGTCAATAAGGAAAAGATAGCAAGCACAGGCAGATGTTCTGTCCCTGATCCAGTTGTGCCAGGATGAGGGTTTACAGAGATGTGCAGTCACAGGGCCTACTCAGAGGGACTGTCCCTACCCCAAGCCACCAGCACACTTCCGGTGAGTTCTTTCCAGCTGAACACTGGCAAAGCGCAGCCTAGATCAGGCCTGCCCACATGCCCCTGGTCCCCAAAGCCAGGCAGACCTTTGTCTAAACCTGGCAGCACATGTGAGCAGGAAAAGAACGGATATATTTGCTTGGGCAGACATTGGGGGAACAAGTGCACTGGGTACATGCGGGAGATGTGAGGTCACCCATAAGCCTGGGCCACATTCCCCTGCCCCAGCCCTGAGAATGTGGTGCTTATTTACAAAGCCTGAGCAGCTCCTGGTAGTGCCCTGCATCCTACCTTTGAAGTGCTGTGCCTGTAGCACTCCAGCTTTCTTGGGAGCTGCCTTCCCATCCTCTCTGGCCTCAGCTACACAGAGGCTCTCGCCATCCTCCTCTGGAGACTCATCCCCACTGCTGTCCAAGTCTTCCTCTCCAGCTGATGCTTTCTGCCTCTTCAAGGAGCTGTCCCCAGTACCTGCAGGCTTTGCTGGCATGGCTTCTGCTGTGCTGGCTTTCCAACCAGGATGGCAATTACCTGCCTCCTCCTGCCCTTCTGATGCTGCTTCAGTGGGAAAAGACAAGAGATCATCATGTTCCAGGCAAGAGGAAGCCACCTGCACACACCCCCACACATGCAGAAAAACCACCTGGCTGAGATGGAGGGCACAAACCATGCTGCAGGGAGGCAGGAATGCAGGGTTCCCAGCCCTCCAGCACTGCAGCTTCACCCCCTACCTCTCCAGTTGTAACTGGGATGCACAGATACAGCCAGTCTCTGCAGCACCCATAGGCCTCAACCCCCCACCCAGCCATACCCGATGGCAGGACGCAGCACCGGTTGAGGCCATGAGGGTCTGAACTGGGGGGGTCATCTGTTGTGAGCATCTCAGAGGGTGACTCTGTGGTGTGACCTTTCCTGTGCTGCCAGAAGAGCTTGGCATTGGCCGTGATGAAGTCGCAGTGGCCACAGTGGAAGGGGAAGTGTGTGCGGTGGTGCTGTTCCATGGCCTGGCGGCTGGGGAAGAGCAGTGGACAGGCACGGCAGGTGCAGGACACGGGGGAGGCCCCGTGCAGATGGCGCAAGTGGTTGCGCAGTTGCTTGCGGTCCTCTGTGGTGAAGTGGCACCCCCTCTCCGGACAGGGCAGGGCTCCTGATGGGGCACGGTGGGTCTTGAAGTGCTCCTTGAGTAGGCCAGGCTGCACAAATGCCTCCCTGCAGACGGGGCACAGCAGGCACTCGGGAGCAGAGCCCTCCTGTGTGCTGGCTCCGGGCAGCTCTGAGCCCATGTGGTCACTCTGGCCCTCACCAGCAGAAGCCAACAGTGCCCCTGGGAGTTCCAGGTGCTCTAGAGGGGCCAGCAGCAGGCACTGGTGCTGGGACAGCAGGGAGGCCTCTGAGAAGCTCTGGCCACACCTCTCGCAGAAGTACAGCTCCACCACTTTGACCAGAACCTCTGCAGACAGCAAGGGGTGAACATTAGAAAGAGCTTTTGCCAGGCCCAGAGCTCGGGACTGGTGGTTCAGTTCCAACTCTGGACAAGGAGAATAAACCTCTCTTAGCACAAATTACATTTTGGGAACCACATCTCCCATAAGAGCGCAAATACCACCACCCAGGTGGCCACAATAACCAGTTCTGTCCCTTTGCACCTTTGAGATATGCAGAGATGAGAGACTGGCCTGGTCCCATTCCTATTAGGATGTGCCCTCACTGGACCCATGTGGGAAGCATGCTGGGTGGCAGCAGTTCAGGTCCAGGAGATCTCTGCCTGGTCCCTACTGACAGCCTGGAGTGATCCCCTCATGCAGCATGCAACTCCCACAGCTACTCTCCCCATCCACACATCCAGCTGGTGCCAGGTCTGTGCTCAGTGGTGGCACCAGACTCATGGTGCAGGGTCAGAGACCTGAGGGCACCTGGGACAGGGACTCTGGTCAGACCTGACCTCTCTCCCTCTGCTGAGTGCAGTGGGGCCCATTCTGTGCTTCCTGCACCCCATACCTGTGGCACTGGCCGCGTTGCTCAGTGTCACATTGCCAGCCACTGCCTCGATGAATATTTCCACATTGCTTCCTTCAGCATGAGCCCCTTCCCCAGGGATTGATGCCTCTGCCAGCAGCACGTCCTGGCTGACAGCCAGAGGTGGTGTCCCAGCCAGACCAGTGCTGGCCACACCAGGGCTTCCCACGGCTCCCACCTCTCCCAGTGTGGGTAGGAGCAGCTCTGAGCACAGGGCTTCCATCTCCCTGTTGGCCCCCTCTGATACAGTCACTGCCGTGCTCATTGCCACCAGGCGCTGCCTTGGCTCTGGGCAGGACGACCTCTCAATCTGAAACAGAAGAAAGCACTTTAAATGAGGGAGACCCCAGAGCCCAAGAGGATATTGGGGAGCAGTCTGTGGTGCCAGTCTCGACGGGTATCTCAATGCTGGCTCCTTTCTGCTGTGCCTCAAGCAGGCCGCTGGCAAACCCTCTGTCACGAGGTAGACAAGAGTGCAAGGACACCTGTACCTTCTTCCTGAGCCCAACACCCGGGGCTTGCTCCCTGTGTCCAGCTGGGCCGACCCCCGAGCCCAACCTCAGTGCTATGCCCAGTCTCCAGCCAGCAGCTGCCCCCGCGAGTCCCGCCCGGCCAGGCACACTCCCCCAGCCCTCGCCCTTCACCCCGGGCTGTCCCCGGACCCCAAATCCTCATCTCAAGCTGTTCCCGGCCCTCCCAGCCCCTCACTCCTCACCCCGAGCTGTCCCCGGCACCCTCCAGCCTCTCGCCCCTTACACTGGGCTGTCGCCAGGGTCCCCTCAGCCCGGGCTGTCCCCGCCGCCCCGGGTCCCCCTGCCCCGGCACATCTCGGTGGTGGTGTCGGGCGGCGAGAGCGCCGCCCTTTGTGCCTCTCGCGCAGCCGCTCTGCCCGGCCCCTCCGGCCCCGCTCTATGGTGCGGCCGGAAGCGGCGCGGGCGGGAGCGGAAGCGGCGCGGCGCAGGTGAGCGGCGGCGGCACCGGCCGGAGCAGGGTCGAGAGCGGCGCGGGTTCCTCTGCGGAGCGGCCGGGGCTGGACGTCCGCTGCGGGGAAGGCCGGTGTGGATCCGGGACTTTTGCAGGGGAAGGGGGGTCTCTTACCGGGGTGGGGTGTGTGTGTGTGTGCTGCGGGACCCTGCCGACGGGACGCTGTGCCCTGGGAAGGAGGAAGGTCACGCATTGTTCTAGTGGAGGTGGAATTCTGCACTTGAGGGAGCAGAGCGTGTCTGTGTGTCTGGCGAGGAAGGCTCCCCCTCGTTCCCGGTACATGACAGACCTGCTGAGGGAGGTGGAGAAGCTTCAGGTCCCCGGAGCATGTGGCTGTTACCCAGACACGGAGGTGCGCCTTCCAGCACTGCCGTGTGCCCGTTCTCAGCAGCAAATACCCGGCTGTTGGTTCAGCCTGGGGATGTGCTTCAGCTTTTTCAAACGATAAATCTTAAATAATTGCAGTGCATATGATTTCTGGCTGTTTAAAGAATAAAACGCTGTAAAACTCTGGGCTTGTTGTCTTGACTGAAGAAGCTGCAGATGCTCCTGTGCTTCTTTAAGAGCCTCCTGGCCCCCTCCTGTTTGGCTCACCCAGTGGCCTGCAGAGAGGAAGGAGATTCCTGCAGCCATCAGCTGTCTGAACGCTTGGTAATAAGCACAGATGTGTGATATCCAAATGTGCCATGCAGCCTTTCACCTTGAGGATTGGCCATGATAAAGGCCAGGCAACTGTGGGTGATCTCTTGTGTTCCTTGCTACCATTCAATCTTTCCTCACAGGTTTGTTTCCAGAGTGCAGAAACAATGTGGAAAGGAGCTGCCTAACCTCCCACCATGCCCTTTTCTGACTTTGTCTTAGCACTGAAGGACAACCCGTATTTCGGGGCTGGGTTTGGCCTTGTTGGGGTAGGCACAGTCCTGGCAGCAGCCCGCAAGGGGGCCCAGTTTGGACTGGTGGCTTTCAGGCGCCACTATATGATCACCTTGGAGGTGCCCAGCAAGGATAAGAGCTACCAGTGGCTGCTGAACTGGGTCTCCCACCATGCCAAGCACACACAGCACCTCAGTGTTGAGACGTCGTACCTGCAGCATGAAAGTGGGCGTGTCAGCACCAAGTTCGACTTTGTCCCCAGCCTCGGGAATCATTTCGTCTGGTAAGGGAGGGTAGGAGAAAGCAATTTGGGGATTGAGCCTCATTTTGGCAAACTGGGAGGCCTGTAGAGGCTGCAGAGAGGATCCTGCCTCCTCTCTGGGTCTGGGTTAGGGTGGGAGATGAAGAGTAGCAAGACCAGCCTCTATTCAACAGAGTGAAATGATTTCCTTACATGAGATGAGTATTCTTGATGCATGAACAAGGCGAGGTGCAGCTGAGTAGTGCTGGATCACTGTACCCCTACCTGTCTTCCTGCCCCAGGTATCGCAGGAAGTGGATTCGCATCGAGCGCAGCCGGGAGACGCAGATGATTGACCTCAACACAGGGACCCCCTGGGAGTCTGTCACGTTCACTGCACTGGGCACTGACCGAGAGATCTTCTTCAATATCCTTCAGGAAGGTCTGTAGGGGAACTGTGTGGGATCCTGCTGGGAACAGCCTACTCCCTGGAGATGTCCAGGGCTTTACAGGAGATCCTCTTCCCTGGCAGCTGTCCCCTCTGCCTCTCTCTGCAGCCCGGGAGCTGGCGCTGCAGCAGCAGGAGGGGAGGACGATCATGTACACGGCTGTGGGAGCAGAGTGGCGTCAGTTTGGTTTCCCCCGCCGCCGCCGGCCCCTCAGCTCCGTGGTGCTGGAGCAGGGTGTGTCAGAGAGGCTGGTTCAGGATGTGAAGGAGTTCATCAGCAACCCCAAGTGGTACATTGAAAGAGGCAAGGCTCTGGTGTGGTGTGCTGTGTACTGTATGGGGTGGGGCAGGATGCTCATGGTCCTCTCTGGAACTAGCTGTGGAGAGATTTTTCCCTGCTGCTTACCTTCCCCAGGTGTATCCTCTTTGCATGCTCAGCACAGCACCACAGCTTGGAGGGAGGGAGCACAGAGCAATCCAGGTGGTTATCCTAAAAGAACGCTGTCTTCTTAGGGATCCCCTACCGAAGAGGCTACCTGCTGTATGGTCCTCCTGGCTGCGGGAAAAGCAGCTTCATGTGAGTATTGACAGCTGCCTGCTCTGGGCCACAGCAGTCTTGGATGAGAGGGTGTGGATGAGTTTGGGTTTAGAATAGAGGAGTGGGCTGTGCCTTATGTGTGGTGCCTATTGCAAGGATTGCATTGCTAGCACTGTGACAGGTCAGGGTGACAAGCCCTTCATGCCCTCACTTTGCACAGTGCTGCATGGCATGGGCAGGCTGAGCAGGGGCTTCTGCCTGCCCCTCAGATCTGATCCCTGCTGGAAAAGAGCCTCTCTGCCCTCTTCCCTACTATTGGGTCGAGAAATCCAATTCTTCCTTGACTCTGGGCTTTCCCACTGTGATTCATCCTTGTGGTTTGTGTCCTTTCCAGCACAGCCCTGGCTGGGGAACTGGAGTATAGCATCTGCCTGCTGAGCCTCAGTGACCACAGCCTCTCTGATGACCGGCTCAATCACCTCCTGAGTGTAGCACCGCAGCAGAGCATTATCCTGCTGGAGGATGTGGATGCTGCCTTCGTCAGCCGGGACCTTGCTGCTGAGAGTGAGCACTGCCCCTGTTCCTGGGCCAGCAGCAGGAGGGAGGTTCCCTGGCTGGACCAGGAAAATGTTTAGACTCTGGGCTGCTCAACTGCACCAGCAGAGACCAGGAGTGGGAATCTCTCAGGTCTCAGGGCCCAAACTGGAACTTTTCCAGTTTTGGCTTGGCTGTAAAAGGAAATTTGCATCCTTTATCCTCAGGCAAAGATCCTTCTCTTGCCCAGCTACTTTCAGCATGAGGGAGAAGGTAGTTTTCCTTCTCATTCTCTGTGTTCCCATGGGTGCGTGTGAGCATGGCAGGTGAATGTGCTGCCAGCCAGGCAGAGGGTCAGCCTCCAAGCAAGGAGTGAGTAGGGAGCTGGGCATAAGCCTCAGGTGATAGGAAGGTGGCCCACAAGCCTGTGCAGGGTTAGTGGCCAATGGCTACGATCTCAGACACCTCTGTTCCCAGACCCGGCTATGTACCAAGGCATGGGACGCCTGACCTTCAGCGGCCTCCTCAATGCGCTGGACGGTGTGGCCTCCACAGAAGCCAGGATTGTCTTCATGACCACCAACTATGTGGACAGGTCAGAGCTGCCCCCTGGGAGGGAGTGGGGCGGGTAGCACAGGAAAACCTTTTGCTGGGCTTTATTGAATCCTCTAGCATAACGACTGGGGGTTCAGGTTTCCCACATTCTCCCTTGGGATGCAAATTCCTTGATTACTAATCAAGATCCCTTTTTCTGGAGCCTCAGATGCCTAGTTGCTGTTCATAACATGGTTGTGTCCTTCAGGAGTGGACACACTCCCACCTTCCTGCCCATGGGGAGCTGCAAATTTTGGGGTTGTGTCCATGCTGTGAGTGAAGCACTGGCCACATGTGCAGCCCGTTGGGTTGGTGGGATGCAGCCTGGGCTCACGGTGCCTGGACAGCTGTTGTGCTGCAGTAGGTTTGCCTCACTCCAGACCAACCTGGTCTAGATGTTTGTTCAGAGGCTGCTCATGGGACAGAGATGGGCAGAGCTGTTTTCCAGGACATTTTTGTCCTCCTTTTGAGTCAGTCTTTCTCCAGCTCTCTCCTTTCTTTTCAAGTTGATTTCCCCACTCAATCTCCCCAGGGATGAAACTGTTTGCCCCTTTTACCATCTCACAGTGCACAGCACTTTGCCGATAGGACACGGACTGTGCTAGTGTGGACAAGAGCTTCCTGCAGGACTCACCCTGCACAGATGCTTTGATCAGGTTTTCCAGGCCCCCCCCTTTGTCTCATGACAGGCTGGACCCAGCCCTGGTGCGTCCTGGCCGTGTGGATCTGAAGCAGTACGTGGGCCATTGCTCCCGCTGGCAGCTTGCCTGCATGTTCCAGCGCTTCTACCCCGAGCAGCCGCCAGCTGCAGCCCAGCGGTTCGCGGAGCAGGCACTGGCAGTCTCCAAACAGATCAGCGCTGCCCAGGTGCAGGGCCACTTCATGCTTTACAAGACAGACCCTGAAGGAGCCACTTCAAACATAAGCTCCAGCCTGCTGTGACCAGGGGCCAGCTTTCCCTTATGACACTGAGAGGACTGGGACAAAGATGTGACCATCCTGGAGATGCCATGAAGCTGCCCACCTGCACAGACCAGGTTTCTGTTCACCTCTACCCTTCTGATGCCTTGGTTTTGGAGAGTCAGAGCTGCCAGCAAGGGAGGGAATCTGGCTCTTGCTGCTCCCCAGACTTGGGTGCTACTGTACCAGCCCTGGTCACCAGTGTGTGCCTCATGTTGGGATTGCTGTAAACTGCCAAGGCTCCTGGTGTGAATCTCCTTCCTTGTGGGTCAGCCTGGAGGTGCCCCAGCAGGACATTGGGATTCTACACTGCTAAAAGCGGCCATTTTTTTTTTTAAGGATAATGGTCTCACTGGTTTGTGAATATCCTCTGTGAAGTGCACAACACAGCTCTTGTCTCTCTAGTCCATTTTCCTGTTAGCTGCCCCACTATCCAGCTGCTGGTCCAGAGCCCACCTGACCAGGGCCTGGCAAAGCCAATACTGCAAATCCAGTGTTTCTGAAAAAAAGCAGCTCCTAAGAGACAACTCATTGTCCCTTGGGCTCCAGGCTGGCGCCACTGTTCCTGCCAAGTTATGATGTCCTTCCGAGTTATGATGCCAAGCCACAGATCTGCTTGGATATTGTTCTTAGGTGGGCATGAGTGTCCTTCCCACCAGAGGAGATGTGGGGCTGTGGAGCTATATGTGGGCAGATGAGAGGCTTTGGCGAGTTAGAGCATATCTTCCCAAGAGCTCTCCCCTTCCAGTCCCTCTTCCAGAATCCTGAAAATCAGTTCCCCCAGAGCCAGTCCTATGTTAATGTGGTCAGTTTTGGGGGTTGCATCACCTTGCTGGGGCTGGGGAAGTGGGTTCCAAGCCAAACACAAACTGTAGGTCACTGCTTAGCCCTCCTCTTGGCTCTGCCCTATGGGGCCAACGGCATAGCCAAGAGCATACAGCAATACAGAAGGGTACAGCCAATGGCACCTGGATGGATTTTGGTGCAAACAGGCATCGCTTTGATGCAACCCCAGACTTGCACAAATGTTTCTGCAAGTGAAGGAGCAGGATGCTGCTGGTTGGCATCTCAAACCCTGTGTTTGGCCATCCTGCAGAGGCTGGCTGCTCAGATCCAGCCTTTTCCCTCAAAGGTGGGGGTCAAAACTGGCCAGTGACTGGCAAATGTCCCACAGCTGTCTGGGAGGATGGGGAGTGTTTGGGGGAGAGCCAGAGGGACCTGATGCCACCACACGCAACATCTCTCACTCAGCTTGTTTTTAATAGTGTTAATGCTACACACGCTGCCAGTGCCTTTCTGCCTGGCCCGACGGCTTTTGCCAGTTAAGCCTCACAACAGCCTTGTGAGGTAGGTGAGTGACACAAATGGACGCCAAGCAAGGGGACCCAGGTCCGTGTGCAGGCTTTCTTCCTCCCCCTGACCTGGAGGTTTGGTTTGTTTATCCCAAATTAATTTCCACATACTGTTGCAAAATACCCTCTGCTCCAGGCTGACAGCAGTGAGTCAGAGAGGGCCAGCCCTTCCTAAATCACTATTCCCAGGGAAAAATCCCTTCCCACTAACACATCTGGCCTTTGATTGAAGTTATCCAAGTCCTCACTCTGATTTCCACAGCTGAATTCCCATGCTCCAAACATGGCACAGCAGCTTTCCTGCTAAGAGTAATCCTGGCTCACCAGAGGAAGCCAAGGAGCTTCAGCTGCTGTGAGAGGCAGAGATCTTCCATGTTTCTTTCAGGACACAATCACATGCCTTTCTTGAAGCACAGCAGTTTCACCAGTAAAGGCAGGAGGCAGCAGAACAAGCACCAATGTCAGGTAAAGTTGGCGCCTTTTCACCCAAGTGTGGGCAGGCCATTCCCCCAGAAACCAGCTGAACAAGGGCAGAGGGAGCACTGAAGAAAAATTAGGGGTCTCTTCAGGGCATGAGTGCTCAGCCCTCATCTGCAGGAGGGCACAACATCTGGCTCTCAGATCAACCTAGCCCAGGACAGGTAGTGTAGGTTCAGGCCAAGGAGGGAGAAAAAAAGAATTCTTTTAGAGCATTAGGGTTGAAAATAGACCAGCATTAGAAATTTAAGCACAGAAGGTTCTTGGGCAGCAAGTTAAACCAACCCCTTCAGGTCAAGAACAGGCATGGAGTAAGCAGGGCAGCAGATGAGGAGTTCTCAGTCAGGAAAGGGGTTAGTGCAGCTTTCATGTGCCAAAGATCAGCCAGACAGATGTGTGCCCTGGCAAATGCCCTCCTGGCACACACAATCGTTGGTTTCCTGGGGATCTCACCTGAAGTTCTGGCAAGTCCATTGTGGCACTGCTATTTTTGCACTTAGCAGAAGGAGGAAGACAGTAACAACCCAGGAGTGGGCACAAGAGATGGGGGACGAGGCACAAATAAGTGTGAAGGAATCAGTATTGTCCAGGTGAGGCAGAGAGCTTATACTAATGCCAGGCAAAGCAGGGAGCCCTCCTGCCACCCCGGAGTGCAAGGGGAAGGTCTCAGCCTCGGCCCTGGTTGTAGGGAAAAGGGAAGGAATTGAGAAATACCAGGGATCAACATCTTCACTCCAAAAAGCAACAAACAGGAGCAAGAGGGCAGAGGAAAAAAAGGGAGCAGGCTCTGGAGAAGACCCAACTAATTAATTTAATAGCAGTGCCCCACTTCAGAGGCTTGGGATCACCCTTCATGGCTTTGGAGTGGGACACCGTTTAAATCTGTGGGGCAGCAGCACATGTAACTGCACCAAATTTAAACATCAAATCCTCATTTAAGCAGTATCAGCTTGAAGATTATAGGAGGGTAGCAGTATCCAAAGTACTGGGGCATGTCTTCACTTCCCGGTAGTCAGAAGTGCCAAGCCTGGCCTTGGAGGGAGATCCTGACAGATACAGGTTACAAAGCAGAGTGCTCTCTTCCGAGGTTCCCCCCATCAGCTTCAGCCTGCACAGAAGCAGCTGAAAGACAAGGCAGGAGCTCCAGCTAAACATGGGCTTACTGGAGAAGCGGAAGCCAAGGTGAAGCCTTAGCCACCAGACAGCCGTGACCTTGCAATGTGTTGACTTAAGCTTAATTTGAATCTCCTGGCTGGGACTGGGAAATGTCCTGGGTAAAAAGGATTTGTCTGGTCAATCCCAGCAGCTGAGAAGGTGCTCTGAGAAGGAATGGGGGACAGAGTGAGTGGGGCTGAGCTCCAATGTACTGCCCTGGCACAGTCCCATCACTTGGCACCACCACAGCTCCACTGGGCCACTGGCTTCTGGGGAAGGTCTTGCCACAACTTTGGCTCTGCCACGGTGCCATGCTGGGCTCAGTCCATTTGCTCTGTAGGTGTGTACATTTCTTGGCACTTCACCTATAGGGACAATGGGTGCAGGTCCCCAGTCCCCCAGTCAAAGCTACCTCTGTGTTCTGGGTCCTCTGAGACCAAGGCTGATACGATCTGTCAAGATTCCACTTCTCCAATGCTGGTGACAGCCACCTGCTCATGCCAGGATGCTTTACTCTGCACATACCCTGGTGACGCTGCCTGTTCCAAGCTGTCCCATGTGCCATCTGCCTCCTCCCTTCCAAGGGATACAGTATCTGCTTGCTACTGCTTCACCAGAGCCTTCATTGTTCTCCCCAGAAATAGCCTTTTTTCTCCCCCCAGCCCAGCCCCTCATCAGTCCTGCTAGGAGCCACTTTCCTTCTCATGATGGGCTTCTCGGTGTCCACTGGGCCTAAACAACCCTCGCCCTCTTGGTGCTCTGGGGTAGGAACCATGCTCCTGAACTCTGGACCTTTCCCACCTTCCACAATCCCAGGGCCTATGGTGGTCTTGCCAGTTGGGGGCAGCTTTGTGATCACTGCGGTTGAACATCAGGTTCTCCTTTTTCCTGCCCCAGGCCTCAGTCCCTTCTTCTGTGTTCCATTTCTCCATGTCACAGTGCTCCACATCCTCTGTTGCTGGTGAGGGGTCTTCAGGGCACAACTCCTTTCTTTCAGCCAAGGGAGCAGCCCTGCTTCTACTGTGAGGCTTTGAAAACTCCTGGCTGTGCCGTCCAGCAGGTCTTCGCTCTGGTCTCTGGCTGAAGACCCTGGGCCCCCTAGAGCCATGGAGTGGATGACAGGCTTCCTCTCCTGGTTCCTGTGAGCCACTGCACAGCTGTCTACCCTGGCCTCTGGAGCCTGGCCTTTCCCCTCTGTGCCTCTCCCTCTTGCTCAGTTGCTCTCTAGGAACAGCGGGCCTCTCAGGCCACCTGGGTTCTGCCCTGGCCTCCGATGCCCCAGCTGGCTCAGGAGCCGAGGCCTGGCTGGGCAGCTGGGGCATGTCTGCAGCACGGGCACTCACCGACAGCTCAGAGGCAGTGGCTGCTTGGCCTGGATCCACAGCAGCTGGAGGCTGAAAGAAAGAAGCCACTGGTGAAGAGAAGGACAGGGGTGCCCCACAGCAGATGACAGTGCTTGGTCCTGCAGCCCAGAGCCCCCTTGGCAGCTCTCTGACCCCAGTGCCGTACCGCCCGGAGGCTGATGAAATATCGGTTCCTCTCTGCCTCAGGGTCGATGATTCCCCCTTTCTCTTGCTGTTTCTTGAAAATCAGGCGCAGTTCTTCCTGGCGCTGCAGCACCTTGGCATCTGGCCTGTACGGCTCCTGAGCAGAAGAAAGCAAGGCAGGGTAATGGCTCTCTCAACACTTAGCATGGATAGGCAGTGGCAGGGCTGGGAGCTACTCCCCAAATGTTCCTTTGCACAGTGCCAGGCAACTTGCTTCCTTCTGCCACATTAACCAGGCCTACAGATGCATGGGAAATTGTTGGACAGAGGCAGAGCATCCCAGTGTAGACCCACTATTTCTGCAGTGACTGCTTTGGGCCATTCTGCTGTGGGGCAAGATGCAGAGCACCTACTATCAGGTGACTCTCCTGACCTGATTGTATTCCAGTGAGTGCAGGGATGTGCCCCATGTCAGAATCACCTCTCCCTCAGCACATTTGCTCAACTCAGGGCTATACAACTGAACCTGCTCTCTGTGAGCTGCCCTTTGGATGGGACATCTAGGAGGAGTTGAGAGTGTGCAGGCATTCATCCCTTACAATGTCCCAGCTGAAGCTACCCAGTGAGAAGGCACAGCTGGGCAGGTGAGCCCCCATCTCTTACCAGAGGGTGCTGCGGGGGTGGCGCTGCCTTCAGAGCACAGAGATCATAGACCAGGGTCTCCCGGCAGACAGGGCACTGCACACCAACTTCCTGTGGGGAGGCAAGAGGTGATAGCAAACCCCATCTGTGATCCAGCTCACACACTGCCCCATAACCCCACCCTGGACGTGGAACAGGGTGGTCTTCTTCACTCTTCTGCTGAGGTAAGGAAGCCCAGAAGGGTTCCAGCAGCATGAAAGCAGCCTAGGGTCTCAACAATTCCTATGGAAGGTGTCTCCACACAAGGCATGCTGTGACTTGTGCTCCAGCAGCTGACTGCTTTACAAAGCACCCCTGTCAACATGTACAGCTTCAGTCCTCAGCCTAGGATCTATTTTTCTCTGCTCCAAAGTGGAGTGTGTCATCTAGGCAGCACCTCTTTGAAAAGGTTTGTAGGAATGAACCTTTGACTTGTTCCATGGTCAGCTGTGCTGTTTGGTCTGCAGCTGATAACTGTTCCAACATGTGCTAGGCAGGTTTTATCACCCCAAAACACAAGTGATCCTGTTTATCCTTCTGCAACCCCCCACAATTCAAGGACTATGGAAGGAGCTCTCTTTTCTAACTCCTGTGGTTCTAGAAGTCTAGAACTGCAACTCTCTTGCCTCCTCACACAGCAGGCACTGACCCAGAGATCCAATAAACCAACTTGTTTGGTTGGAAAGGGCCCTTGGAGATAACTAGTCTAATCCCTGCTCTGATTCTCAGCACAAGCTCCATGTCCCAAAGAGGGTGATATAGATGTTACAAGGGTCTGTGCAGGGAGGAAGGAAGGGGGCCCAGTACCTGTTTGGGAGATGGTGCAAGGTGCTGCTCTCTCTCCTCCTGCTGCATGAGGATCTCCTCCTCCATATGCTGGGCGTAGCGGGCCAGACAGTGGGAATGGAAGTAGTGGTAGCACTGGGTCTTTGTGAAGGCTTCTTTCTCCTGTCAAGAGAAAAGGGCATCTTTGAAGGATTTCTAAACAAAAGGTTGTGTAACCACCCAGCTGAGCTGGGCTTTCACTTCCATGTCAGTGGTGGCCTTGAGGAACGAGTGCTAGTGCTGGCAGAGCCACCAAACACCTTCTGTTGGGCTGCATCTCCACTCCCTCAGCAATTACTGGGATGCTGCTTCTTGTTTCAAATGTTAGAAACACTCCTAATGTCAAGATACAAAGATTTTATGACTGATTTCTCCACATATGTTTCTGTGAAACCAGCAATCTTCCCACCTGAAGTATTCTCCCTCCTACGCAGGTGCTGACTTCCTTGCAACCCCAATAAGGCCAACTCCCCTGTCCCCACAGACCTCAGCACCTGCATGAATATATTCTAGTCCCTCCTGACCACCTGTGTGCTGAACTCCAGGTGAGCTGTAACCAACATAGGGAAGCTGAAATGCACCATCAACTAGCCCCAGAGCCTACACTTCTTTGGAGATGCTCCAGCATCTGTCACTGCCCCGTGCCCATTTTCCATAGAAGCTTATCTAGAGGTTGATGGGGGAGAGCAGTGTGTATCGCACTAGGAAGGGCCCTGTGCAGTTGGATCACCCACAGAATGGGGGGGCAGGGGGCTGCTGGGGTGCATCTTGGTCCCAGGCTGATATCCCAACCTCAGACTTCCTGTTCTCTTGCCTCGGTTCCCAGTCAGTTTGCCGGGTCAGGAGACACATGCCTACCTGGAATCCATAGAGGCAGATCACACACTGTCCTTGAGGAATATTGTTGTCAGTGAGGATCTCCTTCCCCTTCTGTGAAAGCATTAAAGCAAACATTTTACTCACTGGCCTGCCTATGGGCTCAGGGACGTCCCACCCCTTAGGCAGTCAGGGATCAATGTCTGTGGCTGGTCACCCCCAACCTCCTCCAGCTCTCACCTCGATCAGTTCATAGAGCACCTCTGTTCCCAGCCTGGCTTCAGCAACACTTCTGAGGGTCTGAGAAATCCTACAGCAAAGCAACAGAAATCCTTAACACAAATTTAGCTACACCTTTTCACTATCCCACACACCTGCCATCCTGCCATGATGACAAAAGGAAGAAAGGGAGCACTGGCCTTCAGGCTTTGATTGGAGCACAGGATGGGCACACATGCACACATGTAGGGACATACAATATAATACATATTCACGTATTGTCCTGGCTCCCCACAAGCCAGTGCACAGGAAGCCTTTGCCATGACAGGACTTGCAGGAGTAGGTTTGCTGATAGCCTCAGCTTGGGCTCACCCAGCACTCTTTGGTTTTGGTGAATCCCAGGTTTTGTTTATCTGATGGCAGCCCTTGAGCAGGTGTGTTGGGAGCTGAGTCCTGGCCAAGGACCGAAGCACAAAGGCAAACAACAGGCTGCCCAAGGGCTTGGATCAGTCCCACCTCTGTCAGGGCAGGACCAGCAGCTTTCAAGGCCCCGGGGATTCAAATTACATTTCAGGAGGTCCACAGGGGAACAACTGCAAGGTGGACCCCTCTGTGTCAAATTCGGCACCACTGGCTCCTGAGAAATTTAGGACAAAGTGATTTAGGGACCTGTATCCATCTATTAACCAGACACGGGAAGTCACGTGAATTAGAGAAGGCTTGTCCACCAATTCTGTCTCCCGGCTCTCTGCCTGCCCTCCTGGAACTCACTTTTGAATTTGCTCATCTGACAGCCCCCGCGAATTCCTGATGGAGATCTCCGGAGCTTTATCAGGATACTAAGATAAAAAAGAAACACCCAAAGCACAACAAGGAAAGTGGAGAGGCCCGAGGTCGGGAGGTGCAGGGCGCGGGGGGTGTGGCCAGCCTACCTGGGGGGGCACGGAGAGCACCAGGGTGAAACGGACGTACTGGGAGTCCTGATCCTGGGCCGTGGCAGGGTGCAGGGTGATGCTGATCTCCCAGGGCTGCCACCTGGAGAAGGGGCAGGTCGGGGTGAGGAGAGCGGCACGGGGCCGGGCCGGGGATGGGGAATGCGGGACGTACCTGCCCAGGCCCCGCGCCACCCGCAGCTCCTCCAGGTAGATGGACTCCAGCACCTCCACCTCCGGCGGCAGTGCCCTGCGGAGACCGACCGGGCAGGCGTCAGACGGCCCCGGCGGGCTGGGGGTGTGGGACAGCAGGGGTGTGGGGACCGGGAAGGGTGCGGGCACGGCGGGGGTGCAGAGACTGGGGAAGGTAAAGGGGCTGTTACCAGTCCGTCGCCTCCGCTTCCTCACCGGCCGCCGCCATCGCCCCGCTCCCCCCGGAAGCGGAAGCGGGGAGGCCGTTGCCAGGAGACGCCTCGGCGGCGGGTCCGGGACGGGAGCGGGGCGGAGCGAGGTTCATCCCGCAGCGGGACTGCTGCCACCAGGGCTCGGGGCTTGTCCTGCTGTGGAGCCGGTGGGCAGGAACAAAGTCTGGGGCGGGGTGGGGGCAGGGGACACTCGTCCAGGGGAACGGGTGCCGGTTGCAGCCCCGCGGGAGGAGAGGTGCCCGCGGAAGGGAAACCGTTGCTCCTCAACGGCCTCTTTGCTTGGGCAGCTCAGCGGCCCCGTCCCGAACGATGGAGAACTACCACGTCCTGGAAATGATCGGCCAAGGCTCCTTTGGGCGCGTGTACAAGGGGCGCCGGAAGTACAGAGCCCAGGTGAGGGGAGGGGTTTGGGCTCTGTTGTGTGTGGCCAGGGCTGATTTCTGGTGCCTCTTGGGCTCTAAGGCTCTGCCAGGCCTTTGGGACTCCTTATTTATTCAACTTTCTGCTGATATTCCTGACCAGCACCTGCTGGCACTGGGTCATCTGGATTCAAGGGACATCAGAAGCGACCTCAAGACCTCAAAGCAGGGCCAACACTAAATTTAGATCCTCTGAAACCCCCAAGAGAAACACCCCACAGCTAATGTCTTACTATTACTTGAATGAATGAGTTTTGCTCTTATCAAGTTGAACCTCTCTCTGCTTCAATTTGTAATCCCTGTGTCATCTCCCACGTGCTGCAGTCCCCTCACCATCATGGGTCTCTCTCCTATACCCACTCCAGCCTACTGATATCTTTCTGGGCAAAAAAACCTGGCCACAATATTCCCAACATGGTCCGCAATGTTCAAAATAAAGGCCAATAATCACTTCCGTGCAGTTCCTGCCTCTTGATACAGCCCGGGGTGCTGCTAGTGCTCCTCATTTCCAGGGCACACTGCTGGCTCATGTTAGACCTACTGTTCACCAGCATCTCGAGGTCGTGTTCCATGTTTCTGAAGTCCTGGTTTTACCTGTGTTCACTGATTGCATTTCTTTGCTTTAAATGCCAGTGTGAAAAGAAGTGTATGCACCCGTATTGATGTGCAAGAGCCTGGGGAGAGCCCTAGGTTCAAGGAGCGCAGTGAACAAATGTCTCATGGTTCTGTTGTCTGTGTTCAGCTGGACAGTACCAAGTCCTGTTTGGGTTAAAAGCAGCCTTTGCTGGGATGGGTCTGACCAGGAGCCTGGTCTGATCCCAGCTTTTCCTGCTTTGAAAGGTGGTGGCCTTGAAGTTCATCCCCAAGGTGGGGCGGTCTGAGAAGGAACTGAAGAACCTACGGCAGGAAATTGAGATTGTGAGAGGCCTCCACCACCCCAATATCATCCAGATGCTTGACAGCTTTGAGACTGCTAAGGAGGTGAAGGGGACTACTCCAGGCAAAGGCTTTTGCTTGACTGGGGCAGGGGAACAAGGGCTGTCCCCTGCTGTTGTAGGGACATCTTTCTCAGGAGGTGCTGGTGACTTCATTGCAGGGTCTGGTTAGTGTTTTTCAGAGCCCTTTAGTATGTGCTGTGTGGGGAGCCAACACCTGTGTGGGCTGTGTGGGCTGTGCTAGGTCACATGCAGAGGTGAAGGAGCTGACCAGGGGTCAATGATGCAGGAAGAGTGGTTTGAGATCAAAGGATGAGGGTGACTCTTCACTCATCAGTCACTTCAGAGACTGGCTTTTCACTGATTTAAACTCTCATGGATAGAATATGATAAGAGAGGATTGAAGACTATTCTATGGGACATGGGAACATGAAATAAAGTAATTGGACAGCAGATTCAAAACAAGCTCAAGGAAGTGATCCTACCCACTGGGCTTGGAAGTACCAATCTGGGCTTGTCTTGTTCTTCCCTTTTCCCTTGTTTTTGCTGTCTATCGGAGATATGGACAGCTACAAGACCTCTGCCAAGTGCCAGATCCTTGCTGCAGTGCAGCCCTGGGAGCTCTCTTCCATTCCAAGTCCCAGCCCAAGCTGATTGACTTTGCATGATGATACTCCAACACCTCCCTCAGATTTCTTACCCTGCTCTGTCCTGGTCCCCAGGGCCTGATCTCACCATGCTGCTCTTCCCTCCAGGTGGTGGTAGTGACTGACTACGCAGAGGGAGAGCTCTCCCAGATCCTGGAGGAGGACAGGAGTTTGCCTGAGGACCAGGTGTCTATCATGGGAGTAGCCATGAAGCATTTGCTTCAGGCTGGAGAAAACAGGACTTGTCTGCCTGTAGGCAGCAGGTCTCTGCTGTGAACCAGGAGATGTCAGGAGGGTGAGGGTGCCTCTGGCACTATTTTACCTGACAGAGCTTCTGAAAAGGATGGGGCCAAGCTGGCACTGTGGGACAGTGGGGTCCTCAGTTTCTCTGTTCCCTTTCCAAGGGCCACAGCACCAGACTACTGCCTTAGCTATTGGCCTTCTCCAAGAAACTGCTGGCCCACAGCTGGCATTGGTCCCTGCCCCAAACAGGACAGGACCAGTAGTGTGGGAGCCAGGCCATAAGGGACCCAGCCTCCGTGGTTGTGCCAGTGGGTGGCACCATGGTACACAGGGTGAAGCTTCTGTGTCTCTGGCAGGTCCAGACCATAGCTGCCCAACTCATCTCTGCTCTCTATTACCTGCACTCCCACCGCATCCTGCACCGTGACCTGAAACCCCAGAACATCCTGCTGGGCAGAGGTGGTGTTGTCAAGCTCTGTGACTTTGGGTGAGTGCTGGGGGCCAAATTGAAGGGGACACTTGTCCTGGGAGCAGCCAAGGAGTGTCCTGCATGCTGCAGAGAAGGAGTGGGGGAGTGCAGAAGGGTTCTGTGCATATTTAGAGGTTAAGCAGAGAAGAGAGATTTTATCCTCCAGAGGGAAGAAGTATTGGTAAACTCCTAGGGAACTCCCTGGGAGCTGCAACAGCTGTGTCATCCTGAATTTGTGATCTATGCTTTGCTCTGAGCAGATTTGCCCGTGACATGAGCATCCACACCATGGTGCTGACCTCCCTCAAGGGCACCCCACTGTACATGTCACCTGAGCTGGTGGAAGAACGGCCATATGACCACACAGCAGACCTGTGGTCTGTAGGCTGCATCCTGTACGAGGTGTTCATGGGCACTCCTCCTTTCTACGCCAACAGCATCTTCCGGCTTGCCAGCCTCATCACCCAGGACCCTGTCAAATGGCCTGAGACCATGAGCCCAGTGTTCAAGGTAAGGGCTGAGGCCCTGTCTGCAGGATGAGATCTGTTAATGCAGTTTTGACCTCACCTGCTGCCGTGGTGGGTCACTCTTAGCTTTTATGTCCCCTAACAGGGACTTCAGAACATAGAAAAATGATGAGAGCTGGACCTCCTGGAAGGGGAACCCTTATCACTGTTACCAAATGTCTTCCGTCTGTAAGCTGGGAAACTGGGTCCAAGAGCAGAGGTGTGATTTATTGGGCTGGGAAGGGAAATGTCTTCCCATCTGCCCTAAGCACTAGAGCTACTCTTTTCGTAGAGCCAGGCAGGAAAGGCAGGCCTCCTGGGTGCCCTCACTGGGGGCGACTGGTGGGTGCACTATGCTCACTGATGGGTGCTGACCATGTGTCAGTGATCCTGCTGCTCTGCTGCTCTGCAGAGCTTCCTTCAGGGATTATTAATGAAGGACCCCCACCAACGCCTGTCATGGCCAGAGCTGCTTTCTCACCCCTTTGTTGCTGGACGGGTTACTGGTGAGTACTTACTCTTTTTCCAAAACTGTCCAGGTCTGTTTCCTTCTACTACTGTCTGGAGATTGGGAGGAGCTCCCTGTCCTGCTATTTTTACTATCCTGGTCTATGCCTCCCTCCTCTCAGCTTTTTCCAAGCACTGACTCCTAGATGCTGCTCCTGGTCTTGCTCTGGGATCCTTGGGATTCCTCTGGGATCTCAAGAGAGATCACTCTCTCTGTGTCCCAAGGGAGAGCTGCTGCTGAAGTTCTCCTCTTGCTCCCCAGTGATTGATGACACAGAAAAGCATGGGATCTCAAACCCCTTCACCACCAAGAAACTGTCCCCAGAGCTGCAGGCCCTGAAGAAGCAGCAAGTCCATTCCATGGCCCCCAGGAGCAGCCAGTCCAGGATCCTGAGAAAGGCCCAGCAGAAGATGATTGAAGACACACAGAAAAAGGTGAAGAAAAGTGTGGCGTTCCCCTGGCTATGTCTCACAGAGAAAAGGAGGGGCACTGAAATGGGCCTTGAGGGGAAACGCATGAGTACATGGGTCAGGCTGGGGTGTCAGCGACACACAAGGCAGGATGTGGGTGCTCATAGTGGTGGGTTCTAGGCAACTCATCTGACTGAGTAACCCTGCCCTGACTAAACTTCTCTGCCATCATCAGGGGCAACTGAGGGCAGGTGCTGCATCTATGAAGGATTCTGTCAATGGACATCCCACACATCGACCCAGAGCAGCATCACAGAAGGAAGTCCCTGAGGAGAGGGAGCCATTAGCTGCCTCAAATGAGAAGAATCCATGTCTCCTGCAAGGAAAGAGCAGTGTAGCAGAATGGGAGTTTGAGAAGTCTCCTCCCAACCCAGGGTGAGGGAGGCTGAGGCTGGAGCAGGAGGAAGAGGGAAAGGAAAGGTCTTTCACTGACTGTACTGTTTCCTTGGCTAGGCAACACAGCATCTCTCAAGACTGTGAGTGCGAGTTTGCTGGAGCAGGTTCCCCTCCACAGCCTGATACTGGCAAGGCAGAGCCCTGGGGCAGGCAAACCTTTGAGGTTGTGGACCTGAAGAGTGAGGTAAGATGGTGTCTTGAGTGAGGACAGCCGGGCCCAGTTGCCATGGGCTGGTACAGAAACCCTGGGACTGCCAGGGTCTGTGGTACTAGGCCTCTCTCCTCCATGGCTAGGAGCTGGAGAGCAATGAGGAGTGGCAGCACCTGATTGAGGGCACGGATCCCTCAGCCACGCAGCTGAGCGTGCCTCTGAGCCTCCTGAGGGACCCAGCCTTCCAGCACCGTATCCAGGACCGCCTGGCAGACTCTGCTCAGCAGGTAGGTGATGGCTGGCCCACGCAACTATGACTGGAGACTTGGATGCTGCATTCTTCCTCAGGATTGGGTAAAAACATTTGGAGAGTCCTCAGTCCTGCCAACAGAAAGATCCTCTGCTTCTCCAGGGGTTGGAGCTGTCTCATGCACTTTGCTTGCCACCTGCTTTTCTGCTGTCTCGGGTCTGAATGGGTTGAAGGGCTTCTTCGTGGCTGGTGGGGAGACCAAAACTGCTGCTCATTATAAGCTCTTCTGGCTTCTCTGTGTCCAGGTGCTGGAAGGGATGCTGGAGGGAGCCTCCCATCTTCATTCTGTGCTTCGTGTTATGAGCAACCTCCTGTCTACCCGATGTGACTCTGAGCTGCTGGACCACTTCTGCCGAAAGCTGAATGTGCCACTGTCTCTGCTGTGTCTAGCCAAGCAGATGCTGGAGAGTGGCTGCACCAAGCAGGTGGGTGTAGGACCCCAGAGAAATTTGGGCTCCTCCCAGCCCTACAGAGTGCTGGTGCAGAGGAGGCCCTGGTGTCCTGCTGGATCTGGCTCACAGGTTCCTCTTGTAGGCACCCTTGAGAAAGGGGAGGTTCTGGCAGGGAAGAATCCTGTCGCAGTGGTGTGGGAATGGCCAGCAGACAATCCCCATTTGTGGTTTCTCTCTGGATTCTGCAGCAGCCCTGGTGTATCGCTGTGCTGACAGACAGGGAGCTCTCGAGGCACTGCGAGCCCTCAGCCAGTACCCCAAAATCCAGCAGGTACTGCACAGGGACCTCGGCTGCTTTGGGGGACCTGATGGAGTTGTGGGGACAAGGGTCAAGCTGGCGGGTGACTCCTGTCCCTCTCTTGGCTGTGCAGGTCCTGTTGTCCCTCAAAGCCACCAAGAGGCTGGCAGCACTGGCCGGTGGCAGTCCCCGGTTGCCTTCTGCCCAGCACTGCGAGGTGCTTCTCCGCCGCCTCGCAGCTCTGCCCGGCCACGAAGGGCCCACCCAGCTGTCGCCGCGCACTGGCACTGAGCCGTGATGCCAGGGCATCCTGGAATGGCACTGACGCTTTCTTCACCCTCCTCAAGCTTCAGTCCGACCTTCCTTGGAACCTGCACTGTCCGGCTGAGGACTCCCCCTGGCTGTCTTTACCCGGGGGTGGGAAGCCAGGAGCTTGTGTGTTACAAATATCAAGAGTTGGCTTTCACATTGTTGAAATTAGTTCATTAAGTTAATGGGTTGTGAATGTTTAAGAAATGTTTCACCCCAGTTCTGTTTTATATTATTGTTATCTATATTAAGTTCTGTTTTCTACCTGTTGGCTCTCTGGTTAAAATAAGATTTTGGGTATTATTGCAATTGTATTATTTGTACTTGGTCTCTATGTTCAATTATTATAAGTGGGAACAAATGGCCGAACCCGGGGTTTCTCCAGAAACTTCTCTGTGGGTGTCAATCAGGACGTCAATTGAAATTAAAGCCTCCCAATTCCATAATTCAGGGTGCTCCGAGTGGGTAGAACTGATGAACCCAGCCCAAACAGGCGTACCTGAGAGTCGGCGAAAGAGCCCAGAGCCCATGATTGGATTAAAGTAGCAAAAGCTCCTGATTGACACCCGGGGGAGATAAAATCTGTTGCACGAGCTCTGGGGGGTGTGCCTCTGGCTACCCCGGCGTGTGGCCACGAACCCAGCGCTGTCCCCTTTGTTTCCTAGCTTATTTGGCAGATCGCCAATTTGGTCTCTAATTGTCACTTTTTAATTAATTTTTTTAAGAAAACCCTTTTAAATTATTAATTGGCTTATTATTTATAACATGGTGGTAAAGACGGCCCTGGAAGAAAGGCCCGTTCCTCCCGAAACCGCCCGTTTCCCGGCGGCTCCCGGTGCCGTGCCCGCGCCACGGGGCTGCGCTCCGCCGCCCGGCACCGCCGCGCCGCCAGGGGGCGC